>JAHIAM010011670.1:0-36437 GCA_021605205.1 Aegilops longissima
GTCCCTTTTATATGATTACAGATGCCATGATCTCAATTTCAAATTTTGAATTCACGTTATGTTGAATTGAATATATCATTAGGTGACCTTACGGTTTATAATTGATGTAGTCGTACATTTTGATCTTCCATCATATATGAACATTTTACTCCACCATGTGAACATATATATTGTCGTCTACCATATGGACTAAATTTGAATCAATTTTCCTTATTTGAATACGATTGTTGTCAAGTTATACAATAATTTAAATATTATCTTGATAACAAAAACATACATATAGCAGTAATCATATTTCACTATGAACTACATGTACCATCGCTCTCAATTCAAATATTTGTATCCATTTTATGTTGAATTCAAATCATAGTACATTATTGGTCTAGGTAGCGAGATGTTTGGGATAATCTAAACCCTGTTTTCATACATATAATTTTTGGCTGAATTGGGACAAGTTTTGGTATAAGCCTCTTGCAAAACGGAGATTCTCTCAACAAGCCTCGTGGTTAGGGAGGCGTGTCACCTTTGTGTCTTGAAATGATATATCTGCCTCCCCTGATTTTATTCTGAGGCAACATAGAACTATATGAGTGCCTGTTAAATTTTGGAATTATTTGGGTTCATTTGGCCTTTTTATACATTAATTGAGTTTGGACTTTTAATGTGCATAATCTAAATATGAATTGCATGCACATGCTCGGTGCACCAAAGTGGGTTGAAAAATCACATGTGTGTCCTTGGTTGAATTTCTAGGTCCCATGGAAGAAATGAGAATGAAATTCAAACATCTGGGCGTCATGACTCGCCGAGAACATCGAAAACTTTGATTTTAAATTCATGTAAATCCAAAACTACTTTGAAATCATGAAACTTGGCATGGTGTCATGTCATGGCACTAACATGTTGTGGTAAAAATTGGGCGATTTGGATGCTCATGGTTCTAAGAGGAGCGATGCCACCTTTGAGTGTGAAGCGATATCGCTGCCCCCCTCCTTGAGTTTCTTAACAAAGGCAACATAGAACTACATTAGTGCCTGTTAAATTTTGGAATTATTCGAGGTTAGTTTGTCATTTTTATACATTAATTGAGTTTACGGTCATTTAATGTGCATAAGTCAAATTTGAACTATAAGCACATGCTCTCGTGCACCAAAGTTGGTTGAAAAATCACATTTGTGTCCTCGGGTGAATTTCTAGTCCCATGCAAGAAATGAGAATAAAATTAAAACATCTGGGCATCGTGGCTCGGCGAGAACATTGAGAAACTTGGTTTTAAAATTCTTGTAAATCAAAACATGTCGAAAATCATGAAACTTGGCATGGATGTCATGTCATGGTACTACCATGTTGTGGTAAAAAATTGGCGAATAGGACAGATTTTAGTATAAGCTTCTTGCAAACGAAGCTTCTCTCAAGAAGGCTCGTGGTTACGAGAGGGCGTACCACCTTTGAGTGTGAAGCGATATACATTGTCCCCTTGAGTTTATTTACAAGGCAACATAGAACTACATGAGTGCCTGTTAAATTTTGGAATTATTCGGCCGTTTGGCCTTATTTACACATTAATTGAGTTTTGGTCATTTAATGTGCATAATTCAAATTTGAACTACAAGCACATGCTCCGTGCACCAAAGTTGGTTGAAAAATCCATTTGTAT
Source organism: Aegilops longissima (assembly GCA_021605205.1). NCBI lineage: Eukaryota > Viridiplantae > Streptophyta > Magnoliopsida > Poales > Poaceae > Aegilops > Aegilops longissima. The sequence goes on from JAHIAM010011670.1 coordinate 1,658, forward strand.
CCTCGGGTGAATTTAGTCCCATGCAAAAATGAGAATAAAATTCAAACATATGGGCATCGTGGCTGTAGAACATTGAGAAACTTGGTTTTAAAATCATGAAACTTGGCATGGTGTCATGTCATGGTAGTACCATGCGTGGTAAAAAAATTGGGAATAGGAACAAATTTTGGTATAAGCTTCTTGCAAATCGGGCTTCTCTCAAGAAGGCTCGTGTAGTTACAGGAGGAGCGTGTCACCTTTGTGTGCATAATTCAAATTTGAAATACAAGCACATGTTCCGTGCACAAAAGTTGGTTGAAAAATCACATGTGTGTCCTCGGGTAAATTTCTAGGTTCCATGCAAGAAATGGAATGAAATTCAAAATTCAGGCGTCGTGGCTGGGTTGAAACATTGAGAAACTTAGTTTTTAATTCTGTAAATCCAAAACATGCATGAAAATAATGAAACTTGGCTTGGTGCCATGACATGGCACCAACATGCTTGTAATAAATTGCAGTCCGATTTGCAAAAGCACACATTAACAATCAACAAAGTCATTTTGGAACAAGTGTTGTCACGTTATCGGAAACACAAGTATTATTGAAACCGTGGGCGTTCTACTTACTAGTACCATTTCGTGCATACGCGTCCCATTTTATTAGCTAGGAAGCATGTGCGGTAGCTATTTAGTCTGAGGCGTGCGATCAGACCCTAGGCGTGCTTATCGGGAGAAGAGCCCTTTGACCTCCATCTGCCGTCCACCTCTCTCCCAAGGTCTCCATTAATGGCGCCCGAGCCTCTTTTTAATAAGCGTGGCTATGTCTCACTCGTGAGATTTAAGGAAAAAGGCTAGCGACTTGGCCTTGATGCCAGCATCTACCAATAAGCATTCTGACTAACTCTTAGTAATGCGTTACTGTCTGTAGCTACTACTATTGACTATAGCAACGGTACTTTTAGAATGTTCTTGCTATTAGTTAGGTATAGCGATTTCACGAATACGCTCTTTGTTATATCTTTCACCATTCCTCACTCAACCCGATATTTGCAATTTCGATACTAGATACTAATGTCCCACGTTTCATAACATTATAGGTACTAGGTAGTACTCCCTCGGTTAGAATGCTAAATGCGTGGTTTTAGTTCAAATTTGAACTCAAACCACGGCCAATATGAAGATTTCGAGGCCTGAATAACTAATTTCATATAAACTCAACATGCATCCTCCAAGCGGTACAAAGGTGACATCTCGACAATCATCATATTTAGTTCTAGATGATATCGATGGCGATCATCATATGTAGTTCTACATGATATAAGCGATGATCATCATATGTATTCTAGATGATATAGGCACACACACACATATGTAGTTCTAGATTATATCGGCGAGATCATCATCCTCAAGCACAGGCGTTGGGTGTTCTGATAGTAATTAGGATGGCCTATCCAACACGAAGATTCTTGCCAGCAATCTCTTCCACCCAACCGAGTTCAAGTGGCAATGCGACCATCCGTGTCCATCACGGTAAGTACAGGTGGTGTGGGAGCCTTGCGGTGGCGTGGTCCAATGAGCCTTCTTCATCGGGCTCGATACCACAACTCAAAAATAGGTTCTTTGGCAATCTCTGAATAAGAAAAACATATCAATTAATAAATAGCCTCACATACTCTTGCAAATATATTTCTAATAAGTCTAGATTTCTACACTATCAAAAGAACGGTACTCACATTTTTACTAATTAATCATGAATTCTACTAATAAGTATATATGGATTATCTACACTATTAATAGTTCCTTGGATTCTACACTAATAAGCATGTGATTAGACTCTACACTAAAGTATATCATCGACTAGATTCCACAAAGCATATCATTGGACTCTACACTAAGCATATCATCGGATTCACTAAGCATATAATCGGATAATTTGCATTTGTAAGTATAACAATAAAAGCATATATATATCATCAAATTACTACATGCAGTCACGTATAACATACCATTTCATGCCGATCGACCATGGTACTTGTCGGTAGGTCACGAATAGCACCCGACAAAAGTCATCAAGTGGCGGAATTATGTCCCATAGGTTGCACACCTCCTCCTCGCTGAGCCTCATTCTTTGAGCTATGATGGCTTCATGAAGTGGGTTCTCATCATCTTCATTGAGTGGGTCCTCATTATCTTCATCATCTTAAATCATCTTCATCATCTTCCACGGTTGATATAAATGACAACCAGCTTGGGTCTTTCGCTCACGAAGAGAATCTGATCAACTCACCACCAGTAAAGGCAGCGTGCGGCGAGCAAGCCCATCCACCTCCTCCAATCTGCGACATATTGTGTCCTTTCTCGACCTCCATAGTGTACGGCCCGAGAGCCTCAAATGTCACGATGTCTCCTGCCGACTTGTTGAATTTCAACCTCACATTGCATGCGATGATCTGTGTAAGAAAAGCAAAATGACACAATGCGATACGCCAACACTAAAAATAAAATAGTTGTTACATTTCATCTAATTTCTTATACGCGCGACGAAAACTTCGGATGAAGTAGATCTTGAACAGCTTGCGATTGCAAGGCTCTTTGGCGCTTTTAACCAACTTACGATCGACATAGTGGTGATGGTGGTGGCATGCCATTTTCCTAAAACAATATGAGCAAAGGATTAACGATTCACTTCACGGAAAGAAAAACAGTAGCATGTGATATTTTGGTTCTTCCCTGAGAAACAATTTTATGGACAATTATAATCCTAATTTGGCCCTATTGCCTAAGATAATTGTTTAAACAAACAAGTGGCAAATTTAACTAAATTGGCACCTACATTTTGCCAAAAAATAACTTATTACAAAAAAACTGAATCGAGCATACTAAATCAACTAAATCAACTAGCATACTAAATCCACTAGCATACTAAATCCACTAGCATACTAAATCAACTAAATCAAAATGTTATAAATCAATTAGCCTACTAAATCAACTAAATCAACTAGCCTACTAAATAAACTAAATCAAAATGTTCTAAATCAACTAAATCAACTAGCTACTAAATCAAGCTGAATCATATCAACTAAATCAAAATGTTACATATGAAAGCCTACTAAATCAAAATGTATCGGGGAGGAGGGGACAAGGAGGGGCCTTCGAGGAGGGAGAAGATAGTAGGAGCCGGAGGAGGGCGGAGAGGGAGCCGCCCGGCCAGTGGAGGGAGGACGGATCGAGGAGGAAGGCGGGCGAGGAGAGCCCGGCCAGTGGAGGAGACGGAGGAGGAGGACCCGATCAAGGTCAATGAGGAGGAATGTGAGAATGTATTGCAGATCGGGAGGGCGGAGGGATGACGCCGGCCTGAGGTGAGGAGGAGATCGAGTGAGTGTGTGTGAGTGTGATCTATGGATGAGGCGTGAGTGTGGGGAGATGGAATGGCATAAGTGGCTATAGGAAAATCGCTGTTGCTAAGCGACCTATCGATGGCGCCTTCAGGCGTGAGCAGCTACTCTATGTGTCGGTATGTAAAAATAGACATAGACATAAAAAAACATTGATCATCAATGGTCTTTTTGTGTACAATCTGATTTGTCAATAGGAATCCTGCTTGTTGGATTAAATGGCGAGGATTCTATTCTGTTCAGAATCCACATAGAGTTCAATGAAGACCAAGTGCTTGTGAAAGTTGTAGAAGAAACATATTTAAGGTGGGTAAAACTCTCTTCACGAGCAAGGTGGGACTAAATTTTTGTAGTTAATTTAGCGAGTAGCAATTATTGCACGAATGCGCTATGCATATTTACGTGTGATGGCGTTGTTTAGTTTAACGGCTGCTGCTATAGCTTCAACCTCGTGGTGGCGTCGTGGAATTTTAGCGATGGCGCTTCTTGGAGTGCGCAGCGCTCTTGATAAACTTGTTTAGCGGCGAGTTTCTATAGCCAGCTACTGCTACTTGACGGCGCTGATTTTAAGCGGCAGCTCTTTTGGTAAGATGTATGATAGCTTTTCCTAGTAGTGGAGATTTAAGAGAAAAAAGAATATCTGAAAGCATGGATCTTGATGTAAGATCCGGCGGACCTATATAGCATCTGCTGCAATTATAGCAAGGCCATGAATATATAAGAGGCGATTAATTTTTTTGATCAAAGAAGGGCTTGCCTTCGATTTTCATTCTGAAAACCACAATTCACAAGTTCAGCACAACTCCAGCCTAACACGAAGGACTAAAAGCTACCGATTGAAATCGCAACATCCCAAAGAGGCCAACAAAGGCCAAACATCGCGCTAGAACCCAACATTTCTAGTGCACAACCATCTCTCAACTTGGGTGGGTATTACAAAGCTTTACCGTCACATATTTTATACTACTTCAAGGTGCATTAAATCAACACATGCAAGTATCAAAAGGAGAGTCACGGCATGCATGCATGCGTTGTAATTAACTAGTAAATATGCCCGTGCATTGCTACGGGCGATTTCTTAATCTTTCTCTGATCCTAGCCATGTGGTAGATCCAGCTTTATTCGGCTAAAAGGGGATTTGATTGAATTATTTTGACTATGGAAATTTAGTCAAAGTCTACTTTTCATTTGGGCAAATTGTTCATTTAGGATTGTTGTTGTCTAGACCATGAAAGTAGATGTGAAGAAGTGTCGCTGGTGGTGTCTCCTTCATCTTTGCAATACCCCGGATGGAAGATGCTTGATGCATGGAAGAGTTTATAGTGAAATAATACGAGATGATGTGGCTGACTAAATGGGCGTGAGGGCACCGAGGGTGCCTTTTTTTGACTTTGAAGCATTTTTGGTGTTCAATTCACGAATTCAAAGGATTTTCATACATTATTTGAAGTAAGAGCACTTGTATACATACGAGTTTTTTGTCCGAATTCAATACGATATTGTAGATATGACCGTTGATGCCCGATGACAAAGCAAATCACAGACATGTTTATTTATTTTGTGCCGAGTTACTAAACATGATCTTTGAGTAGGAGTGATATCCCGCTACTTTGTTTGCAGTTCTCTCAATCTTTCAAGGACAATTGATCTATATATTGCCCAAAGATTATGAACAAATAAATAGATAATGATACAGTTTATCGATTATTAGAAGAACACCATTATTTAGATTTCTAATAACATGCAAACAATTTGGAAATTTCTTCCTTATTTAAACAAACATATCTAGATGGATTATTACGTTGGTGGAAATAAGTTTCTAAATTACTAGGAAAATGCAGCAATGAATTTATCCATCGTCTATTTTGTTACATGTATTCCTTGCTATTTGCTATGTCTAATTAGTACTTCAAATATGCATTTAGCAAAAAAAGTACTTCAAATATGCAGATCACTGAATTAGACAATCAGACTCAATATTTCATTACATAAACTAATCTCGGTAATTATGATAAATATGTTACACATCGAGAATCGCTTTCCATCTCTCATAGTATGATCCGATCTTGCTAGAATTGTACGATGCTCAGCGACAAATAGATCAACTAATAATTAGGGAAAATATAATAATTTTCTCCATGAAGAACACACCTCTCATTGACGGTATGCATGAAGACTTCATGACCTTGAGGACATCCATGTAGTACGTAGCATTTGCCTTCAATCTTTGTCTGAAAATTTGGAATCACGAGTGCTGCTTTTTGTGAGAGATATGCAGAAGCTGCCCTAATATTGAGGATCGCATGCCTCAATAGATGGAGGACCAATGTTGTTGGGAGCTCTTGCTGCAATTTTGGTGGTGGGAGACTGTTGGACACCGCCGCCATGAACTCCTCGAACCTGACACACACTCGAACACCGAGTCGGCCTTCATGACAGTCCTCCTTTATATTTTTTATGCAAAGTGCCAAGCCCACAATCCGCCGCATAGCCGTTGAGATTAGGAGGACACAAATCCAGCCACATATTTCCCTTTAATCAAGGCATATCTTAGGAAATTCCTCCATCACATTATAATTAGCTGACCATATATCTCTCCTCGAGGTGATTCTGGACCAGATCCATCCATCGATATCCTTCCTTTAATCAAATCAAGGCATATCTTGGGAAATTCCTCCATATCCATCACATTAATTAGCTGGCCATATCTCTCCCTCGGCGTGATTCTGGACCAAATCCTTCCTCTTCCCTCATTATCTCCTTATTAGCGGATCCACTTGCTCACTTTAAGCTTATTGATTCCCAAGATAATCGTCCGATAGCCAACTTCGCATATGGGCAAGTTTTTCATGTATATAAACAAAACTGGTGTGGTTGGATATAAGAGATCGGGTGGGACTATTTCATAATTAGGCTAACCGGTTTATAGGACAACAACTTGAGTTAGCTCAATTGGTAAGACCTTATATATTATCCTGACGGGGCGTCGATCCACATGCACTTATTTTTGCGTCTTTCCGTATTATATATTGGGCGGCTGAGATGAGAGATGAGATAGCCCAAAGCGGAGACCTTGCAATAGTACCACCTCGGATAATAAAAATCTTGGTAAGGCGAAACCAAAAATAAAATAAATCACCTAAGCGGAATGAAACAAAGCGAAACCAAACCAAAAATACCTACTCTCTTTAATAGTAGGTATAGATGCATCGATAGCATAAATTATTGAAATATATCGAGTGCGGTGCTTTGATGTGTCGCGTCAGCTCGTACATCAACGAGAAGTTTGATTATCCTCTCCCTCGCGGACTTAACGCACTTGCCTTTGGCTGTATAACAGGTTGGCCACACACCTTCGGGCCCTGTCATGCGCAAAGGCGGGGCGTCCTCCTACGCCCATGGCGTGGTGGCTGCAAGACTAGGAGAAGCTTTACGTAACACGCTCTTCCTCCCATTGCGATGGACATGTGCAGTTCAAGCGTCTTGTGGTACTCCTCGATGCGATACTACTCCATCATTGTTTCGACTTCGAAGCGAAGAGCCAAGCAAAGCACAGACTCATGTGGCAGTTTCATGTGTAGTAGTCTAGGATAGCGTGTCTGAGTACTGTAAGCTTAAAATCGTTGGGCTCGGCTCCATGCGATGTGGCCGTCTCGAAGTTTTAAAAAAATTAAAATAGTCTTACGGCCCTACGACACCACAGTGATTGTAGTTTACGCTCATCTGGTCAAGCAGGAATATATTTTTTAATTTGTTTTTAAAGGGGACTCCCGGCCTCGCATCGAGCGATGCATCTGACCTATATATTTTAATTTGAGGTGGGTAAATGTTAGAGTTGCAGCAAATATATTGTACATGCGGGTCTTTCAGCCAAGTTTAGAGGCAAGCATGTGGGGCGGTGCTATGATGTGTCGCAGCTTCGTATAACGAGGAGAAGCTTGATTTTACTACGCCTTCTCCCTCACCCATCGCTTCGGTTGCTATAAGCGAGACGAACTTGCAATAGTACTTCTACAACAAGCTATCCATCCGCTTCGTTGGGCGGACATGCAGATGTATTTGACCTTTGTAAAAGCAATAATAGTAACATCATTGTTCATCTTCTCGAAGGGGCAAAGAGCCAAGCGCAAACCGAGCGTTGCAGTTGCGAACATTAGAAACGCATATAGCCGAGGCTCTTGCATGAGACAAAATTGCTATGTGAGCCCTATTGTATTAGTACATACAACTACTTGCTAGTATAGCCTGTAAACCGAGAAAGGAGTATTTGCCCTTCTAGAGATTTCAATAAGTGACTAGACTACACGAGGGCAGATACATACAACAAAATGGTGAATCTGCACCGTAAATAAATCGTACTAGTTCTATCGTTTTCCTCTCCGGTGCACAATATTGAGTATCTTGACTAGTCTCTTTTTGACGCATTCGTTTTTTACGATCTGAAGGGCCTAGCGCTCATATACTGCAGCGCATACACTCACCCCTATGAGCGCTTTTACCCGCGGTACTATCATCTTGAAATTCTGAAGTCACCATAGGCACCTAAGTAAATCAGCAGGTCCATAGGTGTGAATACCAGGAGAGGAGAGGGTAGCGGTTCCGAGGCGTTGAGCGGTCAATGATGCATCCTCAATTACATGCAGAGGTGTTGGAGAAGCAGAATAGAGCCAACCACGATGTGAATACTGCGAGTTTGGACTCTCATATAATAAAGCGCCCCACCACTCAATCCATCTACTCCCAAGTCTCTGCGCAACCACTGCACTCCTCAATCCAAGACCAAGTGACTAGAAGCCACAAGCACCTATGGGCGATGGGCCAGCGCATCGGCTGTGCCAAATCATACAAAACAGCCGACTGCGGCCACTTTTTGTCGTCTGGCGTTCAAGATGCTTGGCGACCATGACATCGTAGCCCTAAAGCCTTGACCGCCTCGCATGGGCGACATGATGGTCAACTCCATCTGCAAGTTCACCACCGTCAAGCGGCAGCAGGCGACCTTGCCATCTTGCTCCGTGGCAGCGCCCAGGCTCATTGCACTGCCACCCTCTCGGCCTCCATGGTGCGAACTCTTTCAAGCCTGGTAGTGCGAATGCGGAGAGTCGCGATGAAGAATGTGCACCTCGAGGCGCGCTCGCCACGCAGCGCCTCGCCACTACTAGGAAAAGGCCTACTAATGGCGCACCTAATTTGGCCATTAATGGCGCATTCTTTGATGCGCCATTAGTACCCACGCCATTAGTATATTTTACTAATGGCGCTGCAGTGCGCCATTAATATCATATACTAATAATGGCGGACCTCGGATCGCCATTAGTATATACAACGATCGCCATTAGTATGCCTCTCGAGGCCATGTATACCAGTGCTTTGGCATACTAATGGCGCACAACAACAAGATCGCCATTAGTAACCCGGCATACTAATGGCGCCTTTGTGATGTAATCGCCATTAGTATCCTTTGGCATACTAATGGCGCCTTTAGATAATATCGCCATTAGTATGAATATTAGGTTTTTATTTTTTTTTTATTTTCTGTTTTACGAGGTTACAAAATGTATAATTGGACAAAATATAGACGCACACATCAACAAGATTCGCCGAATACAATAGAAGATTAGTCTCTGAATACAATTCATCATATTAGTCTCCGAATACAATCCATCATATTAGTCTCGAATTGAAAAGACGAACAAAGATAGAACATTATATTACAAGTCTCGAGACATGATAGCAGTTTGTCTTCACATTACAAGTCGATATCGATCATCTAAACTACCATCACATAGAAGAGCTGCGGTCATCACGATGAGCATCATCACGATGAAACTTCGTCTTCATCCGGTTCCTCAACGCTCCCTCCTCTCCGCTAGAATGGCAGGCGTATCTAGATCGGCCTCGGCCCTAGTGGTGTACCCTTTATGGCTATTACCGCTGAATCGGTGAACCATCTCCGACACTCCTCCGATTAAGTGAACTCAGGGAACCTTGTACCACGACATACGGCGGCATCGCTATGCACTAGCCAAGCGAAATGTTAGTACCAATTCACAGACAATACATAAGCAATATATAAGTATACAACGAGCGATCGGAAGAAAAGCAAGACATTAATAGCATCGATTACATCTAAGTTGAGCGACTCTCGAAACCGAAGAGACATACTACAAGTTCATTAAAGTTTAATTACAACATGAGCCAATCGATGTTTGAGAACTAGAACCACATCACTGCTTTCGACTCGACTCAAGGACGGGCGTGGATGAAGCCGCCGTCTATCGTGGAAGTCATGAAATAGCGAGCGTTGTCGACTGCATTTGTAGCATTATTATCGATGTCCTTTGTTAGACGGTTGTTGATTTACGAGTAGAACTGCCCGTCTGAAGGACATCTTGATGGATGATTTCCATAAACTCCATTGGATCTGAAAGAATTCTTACGATGTCCGCGTCTGGATTGCCGACAACTCGCTGACCCAATCTTTGAGTTTACTCGGTGGCGAAGTTGATGATGGTCCCGTCTGATCGCGCATGTGATGGATGGCGTAGTAGGCACCGCCGACGCCCGGTATCTGCTTGATCTGTGAGCGTCGTATTGTGGGAGAACCGTGCTTGCCGTGCCACGAATAGGCTGGTGAAGGTGCCTCGATTTGGCGAAGCGGGGAGAACATCATCAAGAACCTTCTTGACATTTGTGTAGTCTCGTTGTGACGGTCGGGTGAAATATGTGGCCATGGAATATTTGGGGCTTAGGAGGATGGCGTGCAATGTGTCCTGCAGAAAACCACGGAATGTTAAAAGAAAAAGCGATCGAAATCTAAAATTCATATATTCGGGCGGTTGAGGGAGGACTTACTCGGGAAAGTAAAGGCGCGAGGAAGTTATCCTTATCTTGGTTTGCGAATAGCGCCTTTAGGTAAGAACTTCGCGACTTGCGGTCCCGGCGCTGCCCAAGATCTTGCACGCATGTAGAAGGGTTGACTATCCACGATGTCGGGGTCTTGTCGCGAATGATCCATCTCCATACTCAGCGAAAATAGCGAGCGAAGGTGTAGTGCAGCGGATGAAGGTTCAACATAAGCGTGGATGTCATCAAACCGCGGAACGATCGTCGCCGATGGAGTTATCCACAAAGCCCTTACCCTCGGCACCTTGCGCGAAAACCGGGTATGCCACATCCTTCTCTCGAGGCGCTTCTCCAAAGAAGAACAGCATCATGCAGACTCCGCGCCATACCGGTTGCAGCATTGAGCATATTTATGCGGTAGCATCGCCCTACCGCCACATGCACCCTCCTCGAGATATCCTCGGTGAAGGTGGCCCGTCACGAGCCTGATCGTGCTACTACTCGGTGGCCCGCACCCTTATTAATCTTTCTTTTGCGTGCCTTCTTCTTCTCTGTAATGGGACGAGTTCTGCTCACGACTGCCTTCTTGAGTGTGTTGGGGCTGATAATATTCGCACCTCGCCTACTCGAGGCTCGGTGAAGTCGGCAGGAGGCGTCTCTGGTGAGCAGCCCGAGCGGCGCTGTTGCAACTTAGCTTCTCAGCGGTACCGCCTAGATCGCGCCGTCTTTTGTTGGATGGGTTCTTGAAGAGGCCCCATAAAGTATCGCCACCCGTACCCATGATCGGCAAAATCTTGTCGGCGTTGCCAAATGTATCGTCGTCGTAAATAAATCGTTACGATCATGCCATATGCATGTTTGGATCGATGGCATAGGGATGTCGGCACCGTTCTTGCGGTCTTGCCATGGGGCCGACTTAAGCGGCAACGGCGATGGCGGTGTTGTCTTTGGGGTGGTGTCCCCGCCCCAAGCGAATCAGGCTCTTGACGGCGAGGAGCCAGCTTCGAGGCGGTGCGGGGTCATCAAGTCATCATCGTCGGCCCGGCGGGTGAATCGAAGGTAACAACTTCGTCGCACTGGCGACACCAGACCAATTGAACCCTAAACAAGTTGGGTGGCATCGGGTGCCGTGGAACAAGGGTTGCCGGTTGAGCGATTTGCCATGGCAACATCGACCAACTCGTTGTTCACAGTCGAGGAGAGTGCATGGAGCGTCGGCGGCGCCTGCGGAAAACATGTAGGGCGTCGGGGATGCCGATCAAAGCAAGGAGATGAAGTCCTCGGCGAGAGCAGTGGTTACCATGATGATGGCGTCGAGTTCGGCTAATGTCGAGCACCGCCAGCAGCGGCGTGCGATTGACGCTTGCTGCGAGGTGGCGGCGGCGTACGGGTGCATTAAGCTCCGTCTTGCGTGTCGGAACACCAATCCGCTCCGCCAGAACACCAATAGCCCGCCATCGCGTTCTGCGGAGTTCTGGCGTGAAGCTGAAATCGAGGCCGCAATCCACGCACTCAACCCCTCGATCAAGGTAGGCAAAATGGCGGTGATCGTCGCTCCGGTTGTTGTTGCACTTGCTCTTGGACAATCTCGGAATCCATACTGTCTTGAGTTCTTGAACCTCATGGCGCTTTGCTTCCGAGCTGGTCTTTTCTCCTTTAGCCCACGGTGTTATAGTATGCGACCATTTTGTCGACAAGCCTTTGCGGCCACACGACCGGTGGCGGCTTCTGAGCTTATCCTTGTTCTTCATTACATTCAACACCCTATTTAGAGTGGTGTCCCAAGGGTTGCTCTTAGTCGACCCCGCAATCTTTTCGATCGCTGCGGAAGGAATGTGAACCATTTAGAAATTTGGCTTCATTAATTAGAATGCAACCATATGGAGCTAATTACGGCGGGGTGTATTCCTTACGGAACAAGCTCAAGCGCCCTGGTCTTGGATCCGTGGTAAGCTCCTTTGTTTCGGGTCCTTCTTGTGCAAGGCCACGACAAAGTTCTGATGCTTGTCACCGTATTTATCGAAGAGGCGGTAGGCCTTGCTTTCGTACGCAGTCGCCTCCTCCTTGTCCCATATAAACTCGCCACTCTGTAACCGCCGGGACGAGTGTGTGTTCCCCTAAGTTCAGCTCCATTTCTTTCCCCCCTGACTTGATTGGGAGTTTGCGGTGCTCGAGCAATTGATCTTGAAGTCGTTGTAGTCATCTTGGTGATCGAAGGATTTTTCTCCTTGATCTTCTCATAACTCTCACCTTTCTCGATCATTCTCTTCACATTGCTTTTCCAAGTAGAGCGGGGCCTTGCTCATCTTATTGAGGGCAGCATTGTTCACTTTATTCCTTTGAGGCTTGTGTTTTTCAAATTCAGCGGGGAACTTGTATCGTTCGTGCAACCGTGAAGAGGAGGTTCAAATTCCCTCGGTTAGGATGCCTCGGTTCTCGGTGTGGTCGAGGCGGTGCTCGAAAGAATGCACGAGTGAGCGATTACCTTGACTATTAGTTGGCGTCGTTGGATTCCGTCAGTCCACTTGATAACTTCCTCCTTGAGGGTGCGAACGCAGTCAGGCCAGTCCTTCCGTTGCCTCTTCGGTTGGCTGCCATCATAAATGCGCCGCCATCATCGATGGTGGCATCCTCGGTGCTTTCATCGGTGGAGTAGCATCGGTGGGGTCATCCTCGGCGGTACCATCGATGGTCTCGGGATCGATGGGGAAGCGGCGTCCTCATACAAGTGAGGTTGTTCCTCCATCTCTGGACAGCTCCCGAGAATGCCTTGCCGCCCGAACCCGGCCTCATCGTTGTTGGCCATGTTTCTCTCTAAATAGGAACAAAGGTCAAAAGTTGGTTATTGTCAAGGAACAAGATCATGGTCTCATCATTTAGGGTTTATGGACACGCGAGGCATCCTAAAAGCTAAGCTTTTATCATTGAGGTTTTTTAAATGAGGCACCCTAAAGCCTAAGCTTTCATCATTAGTCACAAGTACCCGGCCCATGCATTAGTCACAAGTACCCCATATGTCCTATTTTAGCAAAGTCATGCTAAAATTCACGGAAAATTTCAGCATGACCTTTCTGAAAAATAGGACATATGGGCTCAATTCTTGAGCGGAAGTTAATCGACATTCAGCAAACTCAAGGGCCTCTCGGGTAACTGCAAAATCATCACGACACGATGGTGGAGACAAAACCCAACAAACTAGCAAAATTCTTGGCGTGTTTACAGAATTGTTTTACGTAAAGATGATCATCATCTTTACAAGTCTTTCTCAATGTGATCACAAGTAATTCGGAGAGGCATCACAAGTAATTGAGCATCACAAGGCATTAGTAGTTCATTACATGAACAAGTTTTACAAAGCACATCAATATGTCTTGTATTTCATTGTGGAGTGATATACAATATATTCTGACAAAAGCGACAATCCTCGGTGATGCCACCTTGTTTGTCCCTCCCAACTAGATACTAGTAGCTATTGATGCCATGTTCTTGCTAAACTTTATGACATTATATACAACAACTTATCCTAAATGTGGCTAGAAGCGCAGATTTACAAATTAAAGGACACAAACTCAAGCAAGCTTCTGAACAATACCTGAGAAAACATAGGAGAAGCAATGAATTTCTATAACCGGTAAGAACAAGGGGATGATTTTAGCAACTTAAGTGCAGCTCTAGCACCCTATTCATGAGCTGTATCATGTATCAAACCATCAATTAACTGCGAAAAAAATAAATGTACCATGTGAACATATAATACCTTCACGAGCAAACTCAATGAGTGTTAATCAGCAGTGTGGGTCACCACAGATTACGTAGTCAAAAACCGAGACGAGTGAAAATAGTTACGATATGCTTGCAAGTAATTTTTTAACTTAACTAAGGCACAATATGCTTGCAAGTAAATCACAATATGCTTGCAAGTAATTTTCTATGTGATCTTGCCCTATTTGAAGGACAAGCAAATAGATACAATGGATAACTATGGCACAATCCTCGACTAATTCATCTTTGTAGGCGGCATAAACACACTCCTCCAAAAAAGCCCAAAATTCCACTATTATTGCATGTAAAAAGCCTAAAATCCACTAGTATTGCCTCTAAAACAGCCTTAAAAGCCACTATTGACAATCAAAATATGATTTGAGCTGTAGAGGTTAATGAAAAATGAGTGTTAACTAAAGTTTTCCGTGAGATCATAACTAAAGTTATTCAGAGAATATAGTCACATCAAATTGATTTGCTTACTTGCTGCTAAAAATACAGTTCAGGCGTTTGTTACATGCCTATCTGAATTTTTTGAGTGCCTTGCTGCTATATCTGATTAGAATTTTGTTCAATGCCTATCTGAATTTGTTGGGTGCTTCTTATTAGAAATCGATTGCGAGATCTAGTTCAATGCCTATCTGAATGTTGTTGTATGCTTGCTTGCTGCTAAAAATCCGATTCTGAAAGTTAGTTATATTGTCTTTCTGAATTTTGTTGTGTGCTTGCTTCTGCTAAAAGTTGATTCTGAAATTTAGTTACATGTCTATCGCATTTTGTTGGTTGCTTTACATAGGATAAGTATAATTGCTCTGCCTCGATATCTGGGTAGAACATTGCTTTGTTAGTCGATATAGTAGGTATGTATATACTAAATATAAGCTGTTGTTTATGCAAATGGCGGTATGTATAGGCTAAATATAAGCTTTGTTTACGCAAACACATTATCGAGGGCACATTATGGCCATTTTCTTACATGATGCTAAATGTACCTAACTGAATTTTTGATAGTAGCTAAGCGTATTTGCCATATTTGCGAGTTGTACATATTTGCGAGTTGTACATGATGAACAAGAGGCGGAACCGCAGATATATGCATGGCAAGTGAACATATTTGCGAGTTGTACATGATGAACAAAGTTAGATTCAACATCAACAAGTTCTCTCCACTAATGTTTTTATGAACTATACGCTCATATTGAACCTCCGATCCATGCATGCAAAAGTTAGTTAGCTAGCTAGATAAAAAGATGGATGAATGAAAGCTAGCAACACTACCATGAACTTTGTTTTCATTGTGAATAATCGAATAATGAAGACCCGGCATTGAATTATGATTATTGGTATGATGAAGACACTACAAACAGAACTTCCTTGCACATAGGTGTGATACTTATGGGCATACGTAGCCTAGCGAGTGAGATAATCTAAATCTTCGATAAATAATTCTGAATGTTGACAAATAACATAGACACGACAACCATGTATAGATGTGTGTATGAGTACATCAAAGGCGGATAGGAAGATAATAACCTAGCAATTATTTTTAACAAATCATCACAATCTAGAGTCAATGACACAAAAAAGATGTCTCCCTCGAATGGGCTCATTTTTCCTTTGTACCCGGCACAAACATAAGAAAACAGGTAATAAAATCATGGACCAACGGTACTGTACATTGTTGTAATAAGTTACTTCATTTGTCTAAATAAGTTAATTATGCAGTGTAAGCTGTATTTTGTTGGTATAAACCTCGGGAGGGTATAATGTAGTTTTGCTTAAATCATTTTTTAGTGCCTGTTAAATTTTGGAATTATTCGGGTTCGTTTGTCATTTTTATACATTAATTGAGTTTGGGTCATTTAATGTGCATAAGTCAAATTTGAACTACAAGCACATGCTCTCGTGCACCAAGTTGGTTGAAAAATCACATTTGTGTCCTCGGGTGAATTTCTAGGTCCATGCAAGAAATGAGAATAAAATTAAAACATCTGGCATCGTGGCTCGTAAGAACATTGAGAAACTTGGTTTTAAAATTCTTGTAAATCAAAACACGTCAGAAAATCATGAAACTTGGCATGGATGTCATGTCATGGTACTACCATGTTGTGGTAAAAAATGGCGAATAGGACAGATTTTGGTATAAGCTTCTTGCAAACGAAGCTTCTCTCAAGAAGGCTCGTGGTTACGAGAGGGCGATGTCACCTTTGAGTGTGGCGATATCGTTGTCCCCCTTGAGTTTATTTACAAAGGCAACATAGAACTACATGAGTGCCTGTAAATTTTGGAATTATTCCGCCGTTTGGCCTTTTACATTAATTGAGTTTTGGTCATTTAATGTGCATAATTTTTGAACTACAAGCACATGCTCCGTGCACAAAGTTGGTTGAAAAATCATTTGTGTGTCCTGGTGAATTTCTATCCCATAAAAATGAGAATAAAATTCAAACATCTGGGCATCGTGGCTCATTAGAACATTGAGAAACTTGGTTTTAAAATCATGAAACTTGGCATGGTGTCATGTCATGGTAGTACCATGCGTGGTAAAAAAAATGGGAATAGGAACAAATTTTGGTATAAGCTTCTTGCAAATCGGGCTTCTCTCAAGAAGGCTCGTGTAGTTACAGGAGGAGCGTGTCACCTTTGTGTGCATAATTCAAATTTGAAATACAAGCACATGTTCCGTGCACAAAAGTTGGTTGAAAAATCACATGTGTGTCCTCGGGTAAATTTCTAGGTTCCATGCAAGAAATGGAATGAAATTCAAAATTCAGGCGTCGTGGCTGGGTTGAAACATTGAGAAACTTAGTTTTTAATTCTGTAAATCCAAAACATGCATGAAAATAATGAAACTTGGCTTGGTGCCATGACATGGCACCAACATGCTTGTAATAAATTGCAGTCCGATTTGCAAAAGCACACATTAACAATCAACAAAGTCATTTTGGAACAAGTGTTGTCACGTTATCGGAAACACAAGTATTATTGAAACCGTGGGCGTTCTACTTACTAGTACCATTTCGTGCATACGCGTCCCATTTTATTAGCTAGGAAGCATGTGCGGTAGCTATTTAGTCTGAGGCGTGCGATCAGACCCTAGGCGTGCTTATCGGGAGAAGAGCCCTTTGACCTCCATCTGCCGTCCACCTCTCTCCCAAGGTCTCCATTAATGGCGCCCGAGCCTCTTTTTAATAAGCGTGGCTATGTCTCACTCGTGAGATTTAAGGAAAAAGGCTAGCGACTTGGCCTTGATGCCAGCATCTACCAATAAGCATTCTGACTAACTCTTAGTAATGCGTTACTGTCTGTAGCTACTACTATTGACTATAGCAACGGTACTTTTAGAATGTTCTTGCTATTAGTTAGGTATAGCGATTTCACGAATACGCTCTTTGTTATATCTTTCACCATTCCTCACTCAACCCGATATTTGCAATTTCGATACTAGATACTAATGTCCCACGTTTCATAACATTATAGGTACTAGGTAGTACTCCCTCGGTTAGAATGCTAAATGCGTGGTTTTAGTTCAAATTTGAACTCAAACCACGGCCAATATGAAGATTTCGAGGCCTGAATAACTAATTTCATATAAACTCAACATGCATCCTCCAAGCGGTACAAAGGTGACATCTCGACAATCATCATATTTAGTTCTAGATGATATCGATGGCGATCATCATATGTAGTTCTACATGATATAAGCGATGATCATCATATGTATTCTAGATGATATAGGCACACACACACATATGTAGTTCTAGATTATATCGGCGAGATCATCATCCTCAAGCACAGGCGTTGGGTGTTCTGATAGTAATTAGGATGGCCTATCCAACACGAAGATTCTTGCCAGCAATCTCTTCCACCCAACCGAGTTCAAGTGGCAATGCGACCATCCGTGTCCATCACGGTAAGTACAGGTGGTGTGGGAGCCTTGCGGTGGCGTGGTCCAATGAGCCTTCTTCATCGGGCTCGATACCACAACTCAAAAATAGGTTCTTTGGCAATCTCTGAATAAGAAAAACATATCAATTAATAAATAGCCTCACATACTCTTGCAAATATATTTCTAATAAGTCTAGATTTCTACACTATCAAAAGAACGGTACTCACATTTTTACTAATTAATCATGAATTCTACTAATAAGTATATATGGATTATCTACACTATTAATAGTTCCTTGGATTCTACACTAATAAGCATGTGATTAGACTCTACACTAAAGTATATCATCGACTAGATTCCACAAAGCATATCATTGGACTCTACACTAAGCATATCATCGGATTCACTAAGCATATAATCGGATAATTTGCATTTGTAAGTATAACAATAAAAGCATATATATATCATCAAATTACTACATGCAGTCACGTATAACATACCATTTCATGCCGATCGACCATGGTACTTGTCGGTAGGTCACGAATAGCACCCGACAAAAGTCATCAAGTGGCGGAATTATGTCCCATAGGTTGCACACCTCCTCCTCGCTGAGCCTCATTCTTTGAGCTATGATGGCTTCATGAAGTGGGTTCTCATCATCTTCATTGAGTGGGTCCTCATTATCTTCATCATCTTAAATCATCTTCATCATCTTCCACGGTTGATATAAATGACAACCAGCTTGGGTCTTTCGCTCACGAAGAGAATCTGATCAACTCACCACCAGTAAAGGCAGCGTGCGGCGAGCAAGCCCATCCACCTCCTCCAATCTGCGACATATTGTGTCCTTTCTCGACCTCCATAGTGTACGGCCCGAGAGCCTCAAATGTCACGATGTCTCCTGCCGACTTGTTGAATTTCAACCTCACATTGCATGCGATGATCTGTGTAAGAAAAGCAAAATGACACAATGCGATACGCCAACACTAAAAATAAAATAGTTGTTACATTTCATCTAATTTCTTATACGCGCGACGAAAACTTCGGATGAAGTAGATCTTGAACAGCTTGCGATTGCAAGGCTCTTTGGCGCTTTTAACCAACTTACGATCGACATAGTGGTGATGGTGGTGGCATGCCATTTTCCTAAAACAATATGAGCAAAGGATTAACGATTCACTTCACGGAAAGAAAAACAGTAGCATGTGATATTTTGGTTCTTCCCTGAGAAACAATTTTATGGACAATTATAATCCTAATTTGGCCCTATTGCCTAAGATAATTGTTTAAACAAACAAGTGGCAAATTTAACTAAATTGGCACCTACATTTTGCCAAAAAATAACTTATTACAAAAAAACTGAATCGAGCATACTAAATCAACTAAATCAACTAGCATACTAAATCCACTAGCATACTAAATCCACTAGCATACTAAATCAACTAAATCAAAATGTTATAAATCAATTAGCCTACTAAATCAACTAAATCAACTAGCCTACTAAATAAACTAAATCAAAATGTTCTAAATCAACTAAATCAACTAGCTACTAAATCAAGCTGAATCATATCAACTAAATCAAAATGTTACATATGAAAGCCTACTAAATCAAAATGTATCGGGGAGGAGGGGACAAGGAGGGGCCTTCGAGGAGGGAGAAGATAGTAGGAGCCGGAGGAGGGCGGAGAGGGAGCCGCCCGGCCAGTGGAGGGAGGACGGATCGAGGAGGAAGGCGGGCGAGGAGAGCCCGGCCAGTGGAGGAGACGGAGGAGGAGGACCCGATCAAGGTCAATGAGGAGGAATGTGAGAATGTATTGCAGATCGGGAGGGCGGAGGGATGACGCCGGCCTGAGGTGAGGAGGAGATCGAGTGAGTGTGTGTGAGTGTGATCTATGGATGAGGCGTGAGTGTGGGGAGATGGAATGGCATAAGTGGCTATAGGAAAATCGCTGTTGCTAAGCGACCTATCGATGGCGCCTTCAGGCGTGAGCAGCTACTCTATGTGTCGGTATGTAAAAATAGACATAGACATAAAAAAACATTGATCATCAATGGTCTTTTTGTGTACAATCTGATTTGTCAATAGGAATCCTGCTTGTTGGATTAAATGGCGAGGATTCTATTCTGTTCAGAATCCACATAGAGTTCAATGAAGACCAAGTGCTTGTGAAAGTTGTAGAAGAAACATATTTAAGGTGGGTAAAACTCTCTTCACGAGCAAGGTGGGACTAAATTTTTGTAGTTAATTTAGCGAGTAGCAATTATTGCACGAATGCGCTATGCATATTTACGTGTGATGGCGTTGTTTAGTTTAACGGCTGCTGCTATAGCTTCAACCTCGTGGTGGCGTCGTGGAATTTTAGCGATGGCGCTTCTTGGAGTGCGCAGCGCTCTTGATAAACTTGTTTAGCGGCGAGTTTCTATAGCCAGCTACTGCTACTTGACGGCGCTGATTTTAAGCGGCAGCTCTTTTGGTAAGATGTATGATAGCTTTTCCTAGTAGTGGAGATTTAAGAGAAAAAAGAATATCTGAAAGCATGGATCTTGATGTAAGATCCGGCGGACCTATATAGCATCTGCTGCAATTATAGCAAGGCCATGAATATATAAGAGGCGATTAATTTTTTTGATCAAAGAAGGGCTTGCCTTCGATTTTCATTCTGAAAACCACAATTCACAAGTTCAGCACAACTCCAGCCTAACACGAAGGACTAAAAGCTACCGATTGAAATCGCAACATCCCAAAGAGGCCAACAAAGGCCAAACATCGCGCTAGAACCCAACATTTCTAGTGCACAACCATCTCTCAACTTGGGTGGGTATTACAAAGCTTTACCGTCACATATTTTATACTACTTCAAGGTGCATTAAATCAACACATGCAAGTATCAAAAGGAGAGTCACGGCATGCATGCATGCGTTGTAATTAACTAGTAAATATGCCCGTGCATTGCTACGGGCGATTTCTTAATCTTTCTCTGATCCTAGCCATGTGGTAGATCCAGCTTTATTCGGCTAAAAGGGGATTTGATTGAATTATTTTGACTATGGAAATTTAGTCAAAGTCTACTTTTCATTTGGGCAAATTGTTCATTTAGGATTGTTGTTGTCTAGACCATGAAAGTAGATGTGAAGAAGTGTCGCTGGTGGTGTCTCCTTCATCTTTGCAATACCCCGGATGGAAGATGCTTGATGCATGGAAGAGTTTATAGTGAAATAATACGAGATGATGTGGCTGACTAAATGGGCGTGAGGGCACCGAGGGTGCCTTTTTTTGACTTTGAAGCATTTTTGGTGTTCAATTCACGAATTCAAAGGATTTTCATACATTATTTGAAGTAAGAGCACTTGTATACATACGAGTTTTTTGTCCGAATTCAATACGATATTGTAGATATGACCGTTGATGCCCGATGACAAAGCAAATCACAGACATGTTTATTTATTTTGTGCCGAGTTACTAAACATGATCTTTGAGTAGGAGTGATATCCCGCTACTTTGTTTGCAGTTCTCTCAATCTTTCAAGGACAATTGATCTATATATTGCCCAAAGATTATGAACAAATAAATAGATAATGATACAGTTTATCGATTATTAGAAGAACACCATTATTTAGATTTCTAATAACATGCAAACAATTTGGAAATTTCTTCCTTATTTAAACAAACATATCTAGATGGATTATTACGTTGGTGGAAATAAGTTTCTAAATTACTAGGAAAATGCAGCAATGAATTTATCCATCGTCTATTTTGTTACATGTATTCCTTGCTATTTGCTATGTCTAATTAGTACTTCAAATATGCATTTAGCAAAAAAAGTACTTCAAATATGCAGATCACTGAATTAGACAATCAGACTCAATATTTCATTACATAAACTAATCTCGGTAATTATGATAAATATGTTACACATCGAGAATCGCTTTCCATCTCTCATAGTATGATCCGATCTTGCTAGAATTGTACGATGCTCAGCGACAAATAGATCAACTAATAATTAGGGAAAATATAATAATTTTCTCCATGAAGAACACACCTCTCATTGACGGTATGCATGAAGACTTCATGACCTTGAGGACATCCATGTAGTACGTAGCATTTGCCTTCAATCTTTGTCTGAAAATTTGGAATCACGAGTGCTGCTTTTTGTGAGAGATATGCAGAAGCTGCCCTAATATTGAGGATCGCATGCCTCAATAGATGGAGGACCAATGTTGTTGGGAGCTCTTGCTGCAATTTTGGTGGTGGGAGACTGTTGGACACCGCCGCCATGAACTCCTCGAACCTGACACACACTCGAACACCGAGTCGGCCTTCATGACAGTCCTCCTTTATATTTTTTATGCAAAGTGCCAAGCCCACAATCCGCCGCATAGCCGGTGAGATTAGGAGGACACAAATCCAGCCACATATTTCCCTTTAATCAAGGCATATCTTAGGAAATTCCTCCATCACATTATAATTAGCTGACCATATATCTCTCCTCGAGGTGATTCTGGACCAGATCCATCCATCGATATCCTTCCTTTAATCAAATCAAGGCATATCTTGGGAAATTCCTCCATATCCATCACATTAATTAGCTGGCCATATCTCTCCCTCGGCGTGATTCTGGACCAAATCCTTCCTCTTCCCTCATTATCTCCTTATTAGCGGATCCACTTGCTCACTTTAAGCTTATTGATTCCCAAGATAATCGTCCGATAGCCAACTTCGCATATGGGCAAGTTTTTCATGTATATAAACAAAACTGGTGTGGTTGGATATAAGAGATCGGGTGGGACTATTTCATAATTAGGCTAACCGGTTTATAGGACAACAACTTGAGTTAGCTCAATTGGTAAGACCTTATATATTATCCTGACGGGGCGTCGATCCACATGCACTTATTTTTGCGTCTTTCCGTATTATATATTGGGCGGCTGAGATGAGAGATGAGATAGCCCAAAGCGGAGACCTTGCAATAGTACCACCTCGGATAATAAAAATCTTGGTAAGGCGAAACCAAAAATAAAATAAATCACCTAAGCGGAATGAAACAAAGCGAAACCAAACCAAAAATACCTACTGGCACCCGTGATTCGGGTGTGATAGATTCTTACGTTCATACGGTGTAAGCCAGATTTACCCCGGAAACACTTAGGTTGACTTGCGAGCCTAGCATGTAGAGACATGGCCTCGGAACACAAGAGACCGAAAGGTCGAGCATGAGTCGTATGGTAGATCGATCAACATGAAGATGTTCACCGATGATGACTAATCATCTCACGCGTGATGATCGGACCGGCCTAGTTGATTTCGGATCATGTAATCACTTAGATGACTAGAGGATGTCTATCGAGTGGGAGTTCATAAGATGAACAATTATCCGAACATAGTCAACAACCCTTTGCAAATTATGTCATAGCTCGCGCTTTAGTTCTCTTGTTTTAGATATGTTCCTAGAAAATATAGTTGAAAGTTGCATAGCAATTATGCGGACGATAGAAGGCTTATGTCCTTAATGCACGCTCGGTGTCTTGAACCTCGAATGCGTTTGTGGATGTTGCGAACATCGACATACGCGTCTTGATAACTACGTGATAGTTCGTTAAGCGGTTTAGAGTTGAGGCACCAAAGCGATTTTGAAATGTCGCGGAACATATGAGATGTTTGAGGGCTGAAATTGGGATTTCAAGCTCGTGCCCGTCAAGAGGTATAAGACCTCCGACGAATTTTCTTAGCCTGCAAACTAAGGAGAAAAGCTCAATCGTTGAGCTTGTGCTCGAGATTATGCAGAGTGCAACAATCACTTGAATCGAGTGGGAGTTGATCTTCCTGATGAGATAGTGATGTTTCTCCAAAGTCATTGCCACCAAGCTGCTAGAAGCTTCATGATGAACTATAACATATCGAGGATAGATATGATGATCCTTGAGCTATTCGCGATGTTTGACACATGAATGTAGAAATCAGAAGGAGCATCAATTGTTGATGGTTAGTGAAACCACTAGTTTCAAGAAGGGCAAGGAAAGAAGGGCACTTCATGAAGCGGCAAATCGATTCTGCTGCTCGGTGAAGAACCAGGTTGAACCCAAACCGAGACTAAGTGCTTACGTAATAGAGGAACAGCCTTGGGCAGAATTACCCTAGATACTTGGTAGATGAGAAGGTTGGCAAGGTCGATAGAAGTATATTGGATATACATTATGTTAATGTGTACTTTACTAGTACTCCTAGAGCACCAGGGTATTAGATACGGTTCGGTTGCTAAGTGTTAGTAACTTCGAAATAAAAGCTACGGAATAAGCGGAGACTAGCTAAAGGTGAGATGACGATGTGTGTTGGAAGTGTTTCCAAGGTTGATGTGATCAAGCATCCGCTCCCTCTACCATCGAGATTGGTGTTAAACCTAAATAATTGTTATTTGGTGTTTGCGTTGAGCATAGACATGATTGGATTATGTCTATACTCAATCTGATTATTCATTTAAGGAGAATAATGGTTACTCTATTTATTTGAATAATACCTTCAATGGTCTTGCACCTAAAAGAATGGTTTATTGAATCTCGATCGTAGTGATACACATTTTCATGCCAAAGGATATAAGATAGTAATGATAGTACCACTTACTTGTGGCCTTGCCATTAAGTCATATTGGTATAAAAGCATGAAGAAGCTCCATGTTGATGGATCTTTGGACTCACTCATTTTGAAAAGTTTGAGACATGCGAACCATGTCTATTGGTGTATCGCATGAAGAAATTCCATGCAGATGGATCGTTTGGACTCACTTGATTTTGAATCACTTGAGATATGCAAATCATACCACATGGGCAAGATATTGAAAAGCCTCGTTTAAGTAAGATGGAACAAGATAGCAACTTGTTGGAAATAACACATTTTGATGTGTGCAGTCCAATGAGTCTTTGAGGCATCTGATGAATATCGTTATGTTCTTACTTCACGGATGATTGAGTAGATGTTGAGTATATTTACTTGATGAAACACAAGTCTGAATTATTGAATTGTTCAAGTAATTTCGAAGTGAAGTTGAAGATCATTGTGACAAGAGGATAAAATGTCTATGATATGATCATAGAGATGAGTATCTGAGTTCTGAGCTTTGCGCATAATTAAGACATTGTGAAATTGTTTCACAATAAATACCGCTGGAACACCATAGTGTGATGGTGTGTCCGAACATCATAGTTGCATCCTATTGAATATAGTGCGTACCATGATGTCTCTTATCGAATTACCACTATCGTTCATGGGTTAGGCATTAGAGACAACCGCACTCACTTTAATAGGGCACCAGTAATTCCGTTGAGGCGACACCGTTTGAACTATGGTTTGGAGAAACCTAAGTTGTCGTTTCTTAAAAGTTTGGGGCTGCGATGCTTATGTGAAAAAGTTTCAGGTTGATGAGCTCGAACCCAAAGAGGATAAAATGCATCTTCATAGGACACCCAAAACAGTTGGGTAACCTCCTATCTCAGATCCGGAAGCAAAAGTAATTGTTTCTAAAGCGGGTCCTTTCTCGAGGAAAAGTTTCTCTCGAAAGAATTGAGTGGGAGGATGGTGGAGACTTAATGAGGTTATTAAACCATCACTTCAACCAGGTGTAGGCGAGGGCACGAGGAAGTTGTTCATGTGGCACCTACACCAATTGAAGTGGAAGCGATGATAGTGATCATGATGCTTGGATCAAGTCACTACCGGACCTCGTGGAGTGACAAGGAGCGTACTACTTGAGTGATGCATAATCCTGTCTTAGAGGTCATGTTGCTGAACAACAATGAACCTCTGAGCTATAGAAGTGATGGTGGGCCAGATTCCGATGAATGGCTCGAGGCCATAACATCCAGAGAGGATCCATGACTTTGGAAGAAATACTTGATGGTCGTGGGGCGTTGGGTAAAGATGGATTTTAAGAGGAAGAGCGGACAATGATGGTAAGTATCACCATTAAGAAAGCTCGACTTGTCGTTAAAGATGTTTTCCGACAAGTTCAAGGAGTTGACTACGGTGAGGCTTTCTCACTCGTAGCGATGCTAAAGTCTGTTGGAATTGGATTAGCGATTACTACATTATTTATGAAATCTTGCATATAGGATGTCAAAACATTGTTTCCTTGACAATTTTCTTGTGGAAAGGTTGTATGTGATACAACGGAAGGTTTTGACAATCCTAAAAGGCGCTAACAAGTATGCAAAGCTCCGGCAATCCTTCTAAGGACTGGAGTAAGCATCTCGGAGTTGGAATATGCGCTTTGATGAGATGATCAAAGATTTTGGGTCTATACAAAGTTTATGAAACTTGTATTTCCAAAGAAGTGAGTGGGAGCACTATAAATTTCGATGAGTATATGTTGTTGACATATTGTTGATCGAAATGATGTAAATTCTGGAAAGCATATAGGGTTATTTGAAAAGTGTTTTCAATAGAAAACCTGGATTAAGCTGCTTGAACATTGAGCATCAAGATCTATGAGGATAGATCAAAAACGCTAAATGGTACTTTCAAATGAGCACATACCTTGACATGATCTTGAAGGTGTTCAAGATGGATCGATCAGAAGGAGTTCTTGCACTGAGTTGTAAGGTATGAAGTTAAGAGTTAAATCTAAACCCTGACGAGAAGAGAGAGAAGGGCGAAGGTCGTCCCTATGCTTCAGACATAGGCTCTAGTATGCTATCTTGTGTTGCTACCGGAAGTGTGCCTTGCCATGAGTCGATCAAGGGTACAAGAATGATCGAGAATGGATCATTGGACATGACGATCAAAATTGTCCTTGGAGTAAATAAGGACATGTTTCTCGATTATGGAGGTGATAAAGAGTTGGCGTAAAGGTTACGTCGATGCAGGCTTTAACACCTATCCGGTGACTGAGTAGCAAATCGGATCATATAGTGGAGCAACCATTTGGAATAGCTTCAAGTGGGCGTGGGCAGCATTTACAATATGACATAAAGTTTTGCGAAATACATAGGGATCTGAATATTGCAGATCCGTTGACTACAACCTCTCTCACAAGCATAAACATGATCAAACCCAGAACTCATTGAGTCTTAATCACATAGTGATGTGAACTAGATTATTGATTCTAGTAAACTCTTTGGATGTTGGTCACATGGCGATGTGACCTGTGAGTGTTAATCACATGGCGATGTGAACTAGATTATTGACTCTAGTGCAAGTGGGAGACTGTTGGAAATATGCCTAGAGGCAATAATAAATTAGTTATTATTATATTTCCTTGTTCATGATAATCGTTTATTATCCATGCTATAATTGTATTGATAGGAAACTCGGATACATGTGTGGGTACATAGACAACACCATGTCCATAGTAAGCCTCTAGTTGACTAGCTCGTTGATCAATAGATGGTTACGGTTTCACGACCATGGACATTGGATATGTTGATAGCGGGATCACATCATTAGCGAGAATGATGTGATGGACAAGAACAATCCTAAGCCTAGCACAAAGATCGTGTGGTTAGTATGCTAAAGCTTTTCTAATGTCAAGTATTTTTCCTTAGACCATGAGATTGTGCAACTCCGGATACCGTAGGAATGCTTTGGGTGTACCAAGCGTCCTGGCAATCTGGGTGGCTATAAAGGTGCACTCGGTATCTCCAAAGTGTCATTGGTTGGCACGAATCGAGGCGGGATTTGTCACTCCGTGTGGCGAGAGGTATCTCTGGGCCCTTTCGGTAGGACATCATCATAATGTGCACAATGTGACCAAGGGGTTGATCACGGGATGATGTGTTCTGAACGAGTAAAGAGACTTGCCGATGTCGAGATTGAACAAGGTATCGGCATCACGGCGATCGAATCTCGGGCAATACAATACCGCTAGACAAAGGGAATTGTATACGGGATTGATTGAGTCCTTGACATCATGGTTCATCCGATGAGATCATCATGGAACATGTAGGAGACCAACATGGGTATCCGAGATCCCGTTGTTGGTTATTGGCGGAGATTGTCTCGGTCATGTCTCGATGTTCCGAACCGTAGGGTCTACATAAGGTTCGATGGCGCTAGGGTTATAAAGGAAGTTTGTATGTGGTTACGAATGTTGTTGAGTCCGGATGAGATCCGGACGTCATGAGGAGTTCGGAATAGTCGGAGGTAAAGATTTATATATGGAAGTCCTATTTTGTAGCCGAGGAAAATGTTGGGATTTTTCGGTATTGTCTGAGGAAGGTTCTAGAAGGTTCGGAGTGGGGCCCACCTGCATGGGGGACCCACATGAGCGTGGGTAGTGGGGGCAAGGCCCCACACCCTGGTCAAGCGCACCAAGATCCCCCTTAGAAGGAATAAGATCATATCCGAAGGAATAAGATCAAGATCCTAAAGGGGATAACAATCGATGGGGAAGGAAATGATGTGATTTCTTTCCTCCACCTTTGCGCCCAATGGACTTGGAGGGCAAAACCAGCCCCTCCACCCCTATATATAGTGGGGGGCGCATGGGAGCTTGACCCTTGCCCGCGCAGCCCTCCCCTCTCCCAAGTCCTCCTCATCTCCCAGGTGCTTGTGAAGCCTGCGGGATTGCCACGCTCCTCCATCACCACCACACCTTCGTGCTGCTCTTGGATGGAGTCTTCCCCAACCTCTCCCTCTCTCCTTGCTGGATCAAGGCATGGGAGGCGTCACGGGCTGTCGTGTGTTGAGCAGCGGAGGTGTCATCCGTTCGGCACTAGGATCTCCGGTGATTTGGATCACGGCACAGTCGACTCCTTCAACCCCGTTCTCTTGAGCAGCTTCCGCTTAGCGATATACAAGGGTATGTAGATGCACTCTCCTTCCCCTCGTTGCTAGTTTCTCCATAGATAGATCTTGGTGACACGTAGGAAAATTTGAATTTCGCTCGTTCCCCAGCAGATTCCTTGGATCGTTCCCAAATTCAGGTCTTGATTCAGCGCTTACCTGGCTCGCATCCTTAGTGTGACTCAGCATCTTGTCTTTTTATCTATCTCGGATCATTTGTGTCATCTTCTGCTTCTTCTCCTCCCTATCCGGCGTAGCGCGAGGAACTTTACTACCTTAGGGTTCGCAGAAATACCGCTGCGGGAGGAGTGATGGAAAGTACCACACCACTTTTCGAGAAGCTTTCTTCCTCTTCTTGTATCGAGTGGCGCGCTACCGGACATATGGTAGACTCCGTGCTCGTCGATAAATGATGCAATTGTTCATGCACACATGGTATTTCACGTCCGGTAAATCGAGAGGACACACGATTTTCTTCGCCTCCTCCAAGCTGGTGGGCACTTGTTCCCCTTGGGAAGGCGTTAGTGCGAATGACATTTCTCGTCGAAGCATCGTCGGTCATTTTGTGTTTTACCTTCATCTCGGAACCATGAGAGTTACTTTGGGGTATCCTCGACTGCATCCTTCATACAATGGAGTAACGCGTCTAACTCAAGGTTGATCCATCTTGGCTTTCTCTCGGGGCGCTCTTGCGTTATCCGTGCGAGAAGCGCTCTTGAATATGAGGTCCTGCACCGCCCCGATGGTCGGCGTCGTCGCTCCGGGCATCATCATCTTCATGATCATGCCCGTCGTCGCTCGACATCTTCCTCATCATCATGTCCGCATCTTCTACATGATGTTGTTCTGACATCACCGTCGTGATCATCTCACGGGATTCTTCGTCTTCTCGCCGCTTAGAACGCGGTGGTTGTCTTCTGCCCTTCCTCATTTCTTGCCGGCCCCATGGGCGACTTCGTGTCATCTTCATCACCTTGCCACGATAGCCATCCATGAAACCACGCAAAAGCGGTGGTCCCGCACCTGCCGAATCGGGTCCACAATAAGGCTCTTGACTTGCATCTTAAACACGGACATCTTATCTCCGTCTCGTTCTTTTGAAGCATCTAGGCCTTGGGACCTCAAAAACCTATTCCGATGCCTTCGGTCTAATGCGGACCATAATTAGCTCTTGAGTAGAGCAAAGCGATATTTTAGAACCAAGAAAAAATTTGGCATGACTTTCCCTAAAAATAGGACCAAAAAGAATGTTTAATGCCAAAATTCTGCAAAGCGGAAATGAATCAACATTCAGCAAAATATTAGCAACTATCGCATTTCAAATACCGTACACCTCCAAACACAAACACATATGCAACACCACAAACATATGCAACACCACAAACATACATAGATCTAGCTAGGCCATAAAAAGTGCATGTGCACATTGTTGTAGGGAGAACAACATAAATATAGCTTCCCCTTACTTACCTATCAAAACAAGGTAATTTAACCACTTAATTTGAATGAATCTATGGTGGAAATGAGGTGAAAAGAGGAGGCACCGAGACAAGGAGGAGGTGGAGAGAATGAAGTGGGAGAAAGTGAGTGTGGGTAGGAGGTTGTCCAAAATATCTTGTTGCTGCCCACTTACTAATGGCGCACCAACTCTAAATCGCCATTAGTAATCCAGGTTACTAATGGCGCACCTTACGGTGGTGCGCCATTAGTAATTTTAAAAAAAACATACTAATGGGTTTCCTGATAAAGCTACTAATTAAACTAGTAATGGCGCACGGTGGGTGAGCATGATATGAATTTACAAAAAAGAATAAAATATAATAAACAACATTAGTGGTGCACTTTCCGGCAGTGCGCCATTACTAATACAACTAGTAATGGCATGGCAGTCTGAATCATCATTAATGTATTTGGACAGGCGCTAGTTCAAAAAATTTGATTATTAGGCGCACCTTGGGCGGTGCGCCATTAGTAGTTTCAACTCTAATGGGCGTATCGAGAAGGTGATGCGCCATTGGTATATACTAATGGCGCACTGCAACATGCAGTGCGCCATTAGTGTCAATCCCATCTATAGCCCTTTTTCTGAGTGATCGCCATGCAAAGCGTAGAAACTGCACATCCCGTCTCACGAGAATAGTCTACATAGGTCACTACAAGGTAATGCGAGACGGAAAGAGCGTTGGCCTTCTTCCAGGTGCTGGAATCTTTAAGGCCAGTTGTTGAGGAAACACGTCGACACAACCCACGAAAGCCGCTGCTACTTAAGCGCCGTTCGATGGGCGGCATACTGAGTCGAGAGGTGGGCGTCGTCGATGGATGCATCTCTTCTTCTTGCCTCCTGTCAACCGCCTTTGCATCATTTCGTGTAATGTAATGTTTTATTAGTATAGTACTCATCCATTTCCCAAATATAAGTCTTTCTAAAGATTCCACAAGTGACTACTACATACGAGACCAAAATGAGTAGAATCTACACTCTAAACTATGTCTACATACATCATGTGATGATATTCCATTTGAAATAGTATCTAAAAAAGCTTATATTTATGAACGGAGGAGTATATAGCATTTTATTCGATTATTAATGCGTTTCCT
Organism: Aegilops longissima; assembly: GCA_021605205.1. Taxonomy (NCBI): domain Eukaryota; kingdom Viridiplantae; phylum Streptophyta; class Magnoliopsida; order Poales; family Poaceae; genus Aegilops; species Aegilops longissima. Next base: position 32,897 of record JAHIAM010011670.1, read on the forward strand.
TTGTGAGGTGGGGCCGGATTGAGCAAACCCACCCATGCCGACCGAAATCAGCAGAATTTAAATTAGAAGAAGAAAGCGAGGGAGGAGAGCCTATTTATTAACACGGATCTTTGTTGTCGAGATGGGACTACGTGTTTATAGAATAGAATCTTTTGAGCACTTTCGTGCCTCTTTTTTTTAAGGAAAAATTAGTATTGTGTCTAGTACCACTAGTTGAGTGCGTCACGACCTATATTTGTATCACTTTGGTCTCCTTTTGGCCCCGAACTTGACAGCGCTTCACGATTACATATTATTTTCACGCATTTATCCTCCTATATGTACTCCTAGGCTATTTCCCACGTGCTCCCCATTAAGCCGACATGTGGGACATAGAGCTTGTCTGTGTTAGTAGTGCACGCGACGACGAGCATATCTTGGGTACTTTACATTTCAGACCTCACAATTACATGCAAACCCCCCACGGAAGAATAAATAAATAGATGAATTACTACATGGCACGGATTATTTTAAGTAGGCAAGGAGCACATTCATTAAATTTTGGACATAACTGCGTTTATAAAAAAATGAAGGACAGAAACCGGTCTAAGGGCCTCTTTGATTTTCCGCTTAAAAAATAGGGCCTCTTTGATTCATGAGGATCTTAAAACACGAGGAATGGGGAAAGTATGATGGCGATGAACGGAGAGACGAGGAGAACTCTAACTCGGTTAGAGGTTAGAGTTAGATTCTAACCTGAACTAACTCTAAACCAAAGAGGTGTATGGATGGCGGGTTAGATTGACAATAAATGCTCTATCTCAATCATTTGACTACTTTGGACCTATTTCTGGGTTTGGAGGTGCTTGGACACGCTTTAGTTCCATGACTAAAAGTAGTGGGACTAAAACTTGTAGCCTCACCCATGCTTGGATCCAAATACTAAAGAGACTAAAATCAAGTTAATGAGCATTTATTATCCTCCAAACCTCCAATCCAGAACTACTTTTGTGTTAAAGGAGAGGAGTTAAATGAGGAGAGAGGACTAATCCACATTTTAGTAGGGGTGCCTGACTAAATTTTTTAGTCCCAAGACTAGTTTAGCCCTCTTTAGTCGAGAGGTGCTTGGAACTTTAGCCTCTTAAAGAGACTATTTTGAGTCAGGACTAAAATAAGTCCCTTGGATCCAAGCACCCTCTTGGTGTCATGGCTCTACCTTGGCCTCCTCCTGCTCTACAATTGACATAAGCGAACCATCTATACAAATCAAGCATGCAAAACATGATAATTTTTACTTTGTCCATACAAATGAGATATCCCACTTAAACACACAAGTCGTCGATCAAGCTTCACAAAATAAAAAACACTTCATGAAACAAAGAATAATGAGCTAACTCATCACGGAAGTCATTCATGATAGGGGAGGGCAGGAGCCCCTCACTTGGGGAGGAACTCGCATCGTCGATAAACTCTGGAGGAAGGCTCTGTAGAGCCCAAGCCAGGAACCCCTCAGAAGCTGGCCCTTGCAGAGTTGAGGTGCGACAACGGCATGGGTAGAAGGAAGCAGCTTCTGTTGTTGAGGGAACTTAATCTTTGGGCCTCTAGAAATAATGCAAGCACCTTAACTAAAATACCTAGAAAAGGTGAACTGAATCTTTGGGCCTCTAGAAATAATGCAAACTGAAACTGAAATACCTAGAAAGCGTGAACTGAATCTTTGGGCCTCTAGAAATAATGCAAGCTGAAAGTGAATTACCTAGAAAGGTGAACTGAATCTTTGGGCCTCTAGAAATAATGCAAACTGAAACTGAAATACCTAGAAAGGTGAAGCTGAATCTTTGGGCCTCTAGAAATAATGCAAGCCTGAAATTGAAATACCTAGAAAATTGGTTGAATCTTTGGGCCTCTAGAAATAATGCAAACCTGAAGTTGAAATACCTGAAAAGGTGATTTTGAATCTTTGGGCCTCTAGAAAGATTTATTACCTCCTCAAGCAATGACAAACAATTCCATGTATGCACCAAAATCTATACCAAGTTTGATGGGGATCTACTTTTCCAAATCAAATTAGTGCTAGAGCAAGCAAGATCAATGATATGGCCGTGAGCGCAGGAGAAGGGCGAACAAACTCACCCCTCTACTTAACCTCCCTTGTGGATCTTGCCGCCTTTCTCTGACAGAGGAGAAAAAATAGCCTAGTGAAGGGGAGGGAGGCGACCTTGAGCTTGGGAGGAGGCGGCTGTAGTAGAGCAGGCCAGGCCGAGAGGAGAGGCGGCGGGACGAGAGAGGCGGCAGCCTATGGAGAGCGAGGAGGAGGAGTGATGCGGGAGGGAGGAAGCGATCTGGTGCAGGCGGGAGGAGATTTTTAGTTCTCTTTTAGTGGGCCGAGGATAACTAACAATTCAGAACCTCTCCACTTAGGGCTAGTTTTTTTAGCTGGGTTAGAAACAAAATAGCTCAAACTAACCCCTCTTGTTTGATAATTTGAGGCTATTTCAAGCCAAACTAGCTCTAACTCAGGGATCCAAACAAGAGGAGTATTCTTGTGCATGCTACAATGTGGATAGTAGCTTTGTTGTTTTATATTCCCATATCACCCACATTGTTTTTCTCTATTTGGTTCAGCACAGCTCTGGTGATTCACTTCTTCCTTTGGGCTGCAGTGGTTGCCTCCTCCGACTGAGTAGTACTCCCTCAGGTTCCTAAATATAAGTCTTAGTAGATATTTCCTTTGTGGACCCCGGTGAAGCTGCCTCCCTCCTCCCATGCCAGTGTCTTTGCCTTGCAGACTCACCGCCCCGTACTCCCATGTTGGCCTAGCCATCCCTCTACTCACCCACACTGCTTGTTATTCTTGGCTGACGGCATGCAGACAGTAAACCCTCGTGCAGTCGTACTCCCTCAGCGTGGGAAACAAGCTGTGAGTCTTCCCTGCCTCCGTGTCGTTCCTTCCTAGGCCTCGCCGTCGTCCACCCCTGGTGCTCTCGGCGACCTGGTCAGCGTGGTCAGCGACCGACATGCATTGAAGTGGGTATGTCGTGGAGAGGCGGCAGTGGGTCCGACGCCGCAAGAAATGCCTCCTTATTACCGCAAAATAATGATTCCTCCACGACGCCGAGGGACCCACGAAAGGGCCTCGTATTTGCGAACAAAATATTCTTGCGGCTGACAGCTCGGACCCACCACTATATCTTACGCTAAGTGCCTCCTTGTCGCAAAAAATGAATACTCCCACATTGCTGGGACCCGGTATAGTGGCGAGGCTGACTTGTGGGCCTACTAAGTTGTGAGGGACGGAGGGCCGTCAACTATAGTCAATATGCGATTCTAGCTCCATGTGACATACGATGTCCATCCACGGCTGTAGTGCTTCTTCAACCTCTGGTCTTCTTGCTCGGCCGCCCAAACCAGCGTCGGTCGTGCCTCGTGCTCCTGCCTCTCGTGGCCGGCTGCTATCTGGCGGAGGCCTCAGCGCCCCTACTACTCCCACGCTGGCAGGCCATCCTCTACTCACCCACCCCTGCTATGCAGTGGCGGCGGCAGCCTCACACGACGAACGGTG
>JAHIAM010011673.1:0-10340 GCA_021605205.1 Aegilops longissima
ATAGTTGGCTTGATGCCACCCACATTAAATAAAATCCATCGAGTACACTCAAGGTCCGACTACGGAACCAAAATAAAAGAAATACCCCAAATGCTACGATCCCGATCGTCCCAAGGCACCACCGATCATCGGGGAAAAGACACATAATGGACCCGTTCCTCGTCGAACTCCCACTTGAGCTCGGTTGAGTCACCCTTGGCATCGTGCACCAACTGTTTTGGAAGTATCTGAGTCACGGGGACTCAAATCTCACCCGAGATCAAGACTATTTAAGCTTATAGGAAGGACAGTAGTAAAGTGGAGCTGCAGCAAGCGACTAGCATATGGTGGCTACATAAAAAAGCGAGAAAGAAGCAAACACGGTGAAGCTAATAGCGATCAAGGTGATCTGAACTACTTCGTCGGACATAACTCCAACCTGTTCACTTCCGGACTCCCGGAAAGAGACCATCCAGTTACCCTTGATGATGTGTATTTTATTTGAGGTCAACTTTGGGTTTCTACAACGGACATTAACAAATTCCCATCGCCTCATAAGCGAACGGCTTTGAAAGATATTACCTGCGGGTGTCCCAACACCCATTATAAGCTCTCACGGTCAGCGGGATATTCCTTCTCGGGAAGACCGATCAATCTCGGAATCCGGGAACAAAATTTAACAATAAAAAAGACCAGCAAAGGCCGAATGGAAAAATCCCTGGGCCAATATCTTTCCCGGGCACCCGGATAGGCGGGCGTCGGGTTGGCATAAACCCTTTGCCAAAGGGCCGGACATCGCTCAAGTTGGACCACAATCGAAGAGAACGGCCGGGGTTAAAATAAAGATGACCCTCGGGCTCGCGAAAACCGGAAAAGGCTTAGGTGGCAAATGGTAAAACCAAAGTTGGGCCTTCTGGGCGAGTCTTATTCAAAGGAACTGTCAAGGGGTCCCATAAATCACCCAACCGTTAAGGAAATCAAGGAACATAACACGGTATGGCGGAAACTAGGGTGGCAAGAGTGGAACAAAACACCGGCATAAGGGAGCCTTCCACCCTTTACCAAAATATATAGATGTATTAATTATAGCAGATATATATTGTGATATCTAACAAGTAAACATGTTCCAATAAGGAACAACATCTCCATGTTCAACAAGGAACAAACTTCAACTTCTGCAACTAAAGGCTATAAGAGGGTTGAGCAAAGCGGTAACATAGCCAATCAGCGGTTTGCTAGGAAAGGATGGTTAGGGGCTGACATGGCAATATGGGTGGCATGATATAGCAAGTGGTAGGCATCCAGCATAGGCATAGCAAAAAGCGAGCAACTAGCATAGCAAAGATAGAAGTGATTTGAGGTATGGTCATCTTCGCAATGTTCTCGAGTTGGAAAGCTTGATCCTCGTGGCGTTCTCAACAGGTTCCTCGTTCACGTACTCGTCTCCGGCTCTACCCAAAGCAACAACACAAACAAAGGAACCACAATAAATCCGGTGCAATGCCAATCAACATGATGCAAAACATGGCATGATATCGAATGGAATGCAATGCGTTTATGCGCCGGAAGGAAAATGATGAACCAGGCATCAACGGAAAAAGTATGCCACTGGAAAGATGAGATGATTTCGGTTGAAATCGATATAAAGATCACGGAATCGGATACGGTTTGCAAATGACAAGCAAAACAAGAATGGCGCAAATCTGCCATTAACAGCATGATGCCACTTAGCAAGCAACAATTAATTAAGCTACTGCACCCCGTATCAACAAAGCACATGGATGATCTACACAAGATGTCGACAAAAGATGAGCACTGAGCTACGGCTAGTTCACATCATAACAGGTTCAAACAAGCATGGCAAAAGTGCACAAAATATCAGGCTGGACATGGCAAAAACAGCATCAGGTTGCAATGTTCAGAGCAGCAAAACTACATGCTACAGGACCTTAAAATAGCAAAACAAGGCATGGCATGAATCTACTCAAAGCATAGAACAAAAGTCCCTTACTGACCATAAGCCAAAAGGTTAGAAAATATAGTAACACCATGTCAATATTGAAAGTTTAGTTAACAGATTCAGCAACATGACATGTCAAAACTGATAACAGTAGGCATGTTTACAAGCTCAATGCACTCACTAAGAGCCTTATATGATAAACTAAGCATACATACATCAAAAGACATGACATAGAAGACATACATGGCAAGAACAATAACATAGCATACATGGATCAACCACAACAAACTTGGCAAAATTGAATAACATGTAAACAATCTGCCAGGAAACATTTGATAGCAAAAGTAGAGCTCGATTGACTCAAGCTATGGCACTCCATAATTGCAAACAAGGGCATGGATGGATAGATAAAGACATGTTTTACAAAACATCCTTACTGAAGTATCTCAAAATATGCATGGATCTCTGGTATCATCAAGTTAACATGGCATCAAAATCAGCTAAACAGGGCTGAAATCAGCAACATCAGGACACCTACTTTGCATGCTTGTGCTAGTCACCACATAGATCACAAAAATACATGGCATACACCCCTGGAAAATGGCATGGCATATTTCAAAACACATGTAGGACTCAAATTCATAGGGTGCACAAATAATCATGGCAAAAATAACAAAAGTGCAAGTTCTTAGAAACGAAACTAACATCACATAGCACTCTTCAACAGCATTTCGGGCATCAAGATGAGCTCAAATGAAAATGATGCAATGATATGAAATGATCTACTCTTGAGGCGAACATTTTGATATATTACAGCATAAAATGGAGCTACGATGACAAAGATACACCACTTTGAAAATGCAACAAAATTCAATGATGCAAAAACTTAGAGAAAAGAAAGGAGGAAAGTCAGCGGCGTGCCGACGGATCGGGATCGGGGCAAGCGGATTGGGAGCTCGCCGGAAAACACCGGCGAGGCCAGCGGCGAATGGACAGTCCGGTCCCAGCGGCAGCGAAGCGCCGGAAAGGCCGGGCCAGGAGCCTTGATGGCCAGCAGATCTGGCAGCGCCCGACAGCAGCGCAGGCAACAGGCGGAGGAAAGGGCCTTGTGAGGCACGGGCAAGCAAGCCAGCCCGGCAGGCAAGCGACCGATGGCCCAGCCAGGCAGCAGCAGAGCCCGGACCCAGCCTCCGTTGGACGAGCTGAGGCGGGCGTGTCCGGCGGAAGGAAAAATCTAGGGTTTGGGAAGTTTGATCCGGAATTTGAGGGAGTTTGTTAAATAGGCATAGAGGAGCTAGGAGAGTCAAATGAGGTGTAGTTTTCGCACGATCGTGATCGAGCAACGGAGAATGGAAGTGACTTAGATGGGTTATTGGGCTGTTTTGAAGGGGTGTTGGGCTGCAACAAAAGGGCCTTTGCGAGAGTCCGGTTAACCGTTGGAGTACCAAGCGAGCTCCAAATGACCGAACTTGACCGGTGGTTCTGGTGGTATACCAAGGCCACTAGACAAACCTCGGTCCATTTCGAAAGGTTTAGTACCCTTTACGGAAAAAAGCGTAAAAGGGCGCGGGGAGATAAGTCGGGATTGCAAAAGCGGACAGGGAAAATGCCGGAATCATGAGGCGAACACTATGCAAATCGATGCACATGATGACATGATAAAAATGCATGACATGGACAAAATGCAAAAAGAAAACCCAACCACGGAGGAATATCATATATCAATGCGAAAATGGCAAGAGTTGGAGTTACAAATATGGAAAGTTACTTGGGTGTTACAACACTCCACCACTACAAAGGATCTCGTCCGAGATCTAGGACTGAAAAACTCCGGATATTGGAGCGGAGGTGATCCTCGCTCCCGGTTAGCTTCTCGGTCGAATGGTGTGACCACTTCACTTTCAGAATTTGATTGACTTGTTGCGAGTCTTGCGCTCGGTTTCTTCAAGAATAAGCAGGGTGCTCATGATAAGAGATCTTCTTGAAGGTCAATCTCTTGAAGTTGATAGTGCGTTCGAGTCTTGAAGCACTTGCGAAGCTGTGACCGTGAAACACATCGTGCACTTTGCAAAGTTGGGTGGAAGCTCAAGTTGATAGGCGAGATCGCCTCTTTTCCCAATGATCTTGAAAGGACCCACGTATCTAGGGCAAGCTTCCCTTTGATACGAGCGGCAGAGTGCCTTTCATTGGAGGCGGAGGTAGACATGGTCTCCGATTTCAAAAGCCACATCCGGTGCTTATCATCATAATAGCTCTTTGGCGATTGCGGCTTTGAATTCTCACGAATGACTTGGCACATTTCTTACTTACGTGATCAAGTCATTGCCAAGAAGTTGGCGTTCTGTCTCAGACCAATTGAGAGATCGACACTTTCGCCATAGAAATTTGAATGGGGCCTTGCCGAACAGCAAAGCTGTTGTTGTAGGAGAACTTCCATATGGAAGACAATCTTCCCTTCATACGAAAGAAATGACACAAGCCCGAGCATATCTTGGATTTGATTAACTTCGCTCAACTTGGCCACTTGTTTGAGGATGGAAAGCTGTCTTTGAAAGCGAATGTTGGTGCCCATGGCCTTGAAAAGAATCCCAAAACTTGGAGGTAAAGATGCTGCCAGTGCGAAGAGATCACTTGTGGAATGCCGTGCAAGGAGACAATCTGGAGGTGTATAGCTCGCCGCGAGCTGCTGTGATGGATTCTTTGATAGGAAGAAAATGAGCCACTTTAGTAAGCTTGTCAATGACAAGAAGATAGCATCATTTCACGCTTGGACTTTGGAAAGCCATCCGAAGTCCATTTCATATGATCAAACTTCCATTCGGAATAGCAAGAGGTTGAAGGAGACCAGCTGGTCTTTGGTGTTACCTTTCACTCTTCTGCGGACATCACACTCATTCACGAATTGAGCAATTTCTCGCTTCATTCAGTCCACCAATATATTGCTTGAGGTCATGGTACATCTTGTACTTCGGGATGAATGGATAGAAGCGAATTGTGAGCCTCGTTCATAATGACTTTTCGTAGATCACCCTTAGGAACCACAATCCGGTCCTCAAAGAAAAAGTATCTTGTCATCAATGTGGAAGCACTTGTACTTGGAAATGCCCTTGTCGATACCACGTTTCACCTTTTCACCATGGTATCCGAAGTTGAGCCTCACGAATCTGATCTTCCAAAGTAGGAAGACTATGAGGTTGGCAAGAAAGCCTTGAGGAACAACTTGAAGATTCAGCTTCGGAAAGATTCAGGAGATCCGGTGAAAGGGCTTGAGGATTAGGCTATTGCGTAAGCCTTCTGCTCAAAGCATCTGCAATGACATTGGCCTTGCCGGAGTATATTCAATACTTGGGTTGTACTCTTGAATCATTTGACCCATCAGTGCCTGAGGTTGAGGTTGGGCTGAGTGAAAATGTACTTGAGACTCTTGTGATCGGTGAAAATGTCCACTTTCCTTCCCAACAAGAGATGTCTCCATGTAATCAATGCATGGACAATGCCGCCAACTCAAGATCGTGAGTGGGGTAGTTCTTTTCGTTGAGCTTCAAGCTGGCGAGAGTATAAGCCACAACTCTCTTCTCTTGCATTAACACAGCACGAGACCTTGAAGAAGCATCACGAACACTTCAAATGGCTTGGATTCATCGGGAGGAGTCAAGGCAGGAGGCTGTGACGAGTTTCTCTTTGAGGGTATTAAACAACGTCACACTGGGAGACCGGACATACTTCACATGCTGGAGAAGGTTGGAAAGAGGCTTTGCAATCTTGGAGAAGTTCTCAACGAATCTTGACAATAGCTTGCAAGACCAAGAAAACTGCGGCTTGACGATTCGAGGAGGTTCCCAATTCACAATTGCGGACACCTTCTCGGGATTACTGCGATACCCTTGGCGGAAATGATATGACCAAGATAAAGCACTTCATCAAGCCAAAATTCACATTTGGAGAACTTAATAAATTGATACTCTCGAGCTTGTCTAGCACCAATCGCAAATGTTTGGCATGATCCTTCTTATTCTTGGAAGACCAAAATATCATCAAGATAGACCAAGGCGAATTCATTGGTGTAGGGGTTGAAGATGAAGTTCATCATCCAGAGAATGTGGAGGAGCATTGACAGGCGAAAGACATGGCATATATTCATAAGACCCAAAACTTGTTCGAATCTGTCTTGGGAATATCTTGTTCACGAATCGAATCGATGATACCCCATCGAAGTCAGCTTAGAACATAGCACCTTTGAGTTGCTCAAAAGCTCATTGATGTTGGGAAGTGGATACTTGTTCTTGATTGTCTTCTTATTCAATGGAATGATGTCGGCCTAAAAGTCGGTCCGTGCCATCCTTCTTCGGACAAAAGAACACCACAACCCCAAGGAGATGAACTTCGATGCGATCAACCAGACGCTCTTGTTCATCGGCTGCTTCTTCAATTCCTTCAGCTCATCGGGTCCAAGCTTGTATGGGCGCTTGCAAGCGGGTTGATGCGGGCTCAAGATCGATATGAACTCAAGCTGGCGATGAGGAGGCATACGGAAGCTCTTACGGAAAGACATCTTGGTACTCACAAGCATTTGGAATCGAGAGATAGCATTCAGTTCGCCCTTCTCATTGAGAAAAACAACGAATGGTTTCATCACGAGCGGCATAGATGATCACATCATTAGAAGAGTGAGTCAATTGAATTTCACAGCAGCACAATCAAATGAGCTTTGTCTGGAAAGCCGATCCATTCGAGAATAAGATCAATATCCGAGTCACCAAGAACAATTGGTTTAGAAAGAAATCTATAATGCCCATCTTGATAGAAACATCCGGAACCATGGAGCTTGCATGCATGAATTTACGAGACAACCGATAATGGTTTAGGCAAATCTTGAAAAACCAACTCATGCTTAGATGCAAAAGGTCTTGAAATGAAAGAATCCGATGCACGTATCAAATAAGACTTTTGCGGAATATCATTATGGAAGATTACCCATTATCACATCGGAAGATTCCTCGCTGAGCTGCATTCATCATATTGACCTTTGCAGACTTGGGATTATGCTTGACCTTTGCATTCTTGGAAGATTTCACGGGGAGGCGAAGGCGCCTTTGGTTGAAGCATTTGTTAGCATAGTGACCTTTCTGCGACATTTGTTGCAAGTCACTTGAAGGCGGAGGGTGGTAAGGAGCACTTGACCTTGGAGCTTGAGAATTAGACTTGTTACGATAGCTTGGGTTGGGTGGGTGGGAAGATCCACGGCCACGAGTTCTTCTGGCGATAAAGGTGTGGAGCGGAGGAGGAGGAAGGTAAAACTCTGCTGCTTAGCTGCCACTTGAGAGGAAGAAGAAGACTGAACTGCATCCTGATTCTCTTCTTAGAAGCCTCACATTTGAGCTGGGCAGCTTCTTGCTTGAGCCATGTTGTAGAAATCATCATACTTATCTGGCTCAAAAAGCACAAGAGCTAATTGCAGATCTTCTCTCGGACCACCTCTGAATTGATAGATCATACTCTTTTCATCAGTCGTCTTGCTTAGCAAAGCGGCGAGCTTGACAGGCTGGATATTGTATTGATAGCAGACATGTTGCCTTGCTTGAGATTGCGGAACTCCTCATCGCTTGCTCTCAACAACACTTTTGGAATGTGATGAGCTCTGAAATCACAGCGGAACTCATCCCGAGTAATGACACGACCTCCTCTGGAATCTTTGTATTCTGGTACCACTCAACAACTTGATCCTTGAGTTGAAGCGATGCAAACTTGACAAAGTCCTCGGTCGACATTGCTACAATCAAAATGCTTGCGAGATGTCCACTAACCAATAAATCGTCGTCGTGGCCTCAACACGAACCTGAAAGACTTGACTGATTAGCGAGGCCGGTCGAGAGTAGCAAAGTGGCTGATTGTTGCCTTGACCTTGATTTCCTTGATTGCCTTGCCCAGTGCGTTCTTGCAAGAGCTGCAAAATCATCGAGCATTGGCATTGGTGGCTGCCATGATAGCTTGCCGGGCCTCCGGAGGCGGAGGTGGAGGTGGAGGTTCGGTGATCCCCATCATTGCGATCCGGATTCGGGCGTGTTGGCGGAGCCATCTGAAGAGGTGACATCCGTTAGTCCTTTGATAGACAAATAGATAAGTAGAATCAGCGGATAGAAATTGCAACATATAGTCTTCACAATAAACATTGAACAAGAATGAGCGAATGAATTCAAAGTTAATCATCACCGTCCATTAAGGTGAGAAGCCACTTAGATAAAGATATGGAAACAACAACTGTCTTAGAAACAAATTGAATATCATAGCTGAAAACAAAAGATTGGCTTCTAGAATGAGCGGAACAAACACATGATAGAATTTAGCCCAAAGTGTTAGTGGTGGGGCCCACGGACCTGACGTATATGAGGCGTCACGAATGACAAACAAGGCGTCCCGAATCAGCATAGCCAAGGATTCTTTAAGGCGTCTCGCGACCACTGTAAATCGACGTGAATGGGCGGACCACTAGGCGTTGAACCCCAATCTCAAATCATACATCATGCTCGGAAAGAATATCCTGTAAGCTACTAGAATTCCCACCTATAAACTCCGAAACTTTACGGTTATGCAATCTGGTGTTGGGGATCGAGGGACACAAAATATATCACCCAAACTAACAATACCTAGATCCATTTGTATCCATCCGTCAACACATAACCAAGAAATCCTCGGAAATCGTGTACCTCGACCTTGAAAAACATCCGTTATACAAGTCATGGCAATACTCCCTTTTCGCCTCGATCTTGGGCTATCGGGGTTATCTCACCAACAAGCTGCACAAAAGAGATTTCGATGTCGGCAAAACTCAGGTATTCGAACTGCAGCGATAAAATTGTGGCGACAACACCTGGAGCTCAACTCCCGGGACACTGCCACAACCCCTAAATGTCGGGAGGCACCAAGAACAATGTTCTCGTCACAAAACCATCGAACGATTCCAAGATACCCACGTGATCCTAAATTTTTTAGTGAAATTTGAGGAGAGGAGAGTCAAAATCTCGTCGGGATACCTCACGAGGCTGCAGAAGGGATGGGAGTAAAAGAATCCTACTCTCCGATATATATAATCCTAAGACTCAAAACATTTTCCATTCTAGACTCAACAACAGACAAACAATCAAGTAGGGGCTCCTAAGTGGGAAGGCTCGATTACCAACATAGCGCCCCGATCGGCTATATCTCCCGTGTCGAGGCACGACTTAGAAGCATAACCGCATTGAAAGCAATGTCACAAGTGAGGTAATCTTCACACAACCCATGTAATAAATAAGGAAAGAGATACATAGTTGGCTTACGATCGCCACTTCACACAGTACATAAATAAACATCCATCATTGAGTACACTCAAGGTCCGACTACGGAACCAAAATAAAAGAAGATACCCCAAATGCTACAGATCCCGATCGTCCCAAGCTGGGCACCACTCTGATCATCAGGAAAAGACACATAATAACGACCACGTTCCTCGTCGAACTCCCACTTGAGCTCGGTTGAGTCACCTGCCTTGGCATCGTCGGCACACTGCAACTGTTTTGGAAGTATCATGAGTCACGGGGACTCAGCAATCTCACACCGAGATCAAGACTATTTAAGCTTATAGGAAGGACGAGTAGTAAAGTGGAGCTGCAGCAAGCGACTAGCATATATGGTGGCTACATCGCAAAGAGAAGCGAGAGAGAAGCAAAGCACGTCGTGAAGCTAATAGCGATCAAGAAGTGATCTGAACTACTTACGTCAGACATAACTCCAACACCGTGTTCACTTCCGGACTCCGAGAAGAGACCATCAGTTACACCGCGTTGATGTGTATTTTATTTGAGGTCAACTTTGGGTTTTCTACAACGGACATTAACAAATTCCCATCTGCCTCATAACATGGAGCACGGCTTTGAAAGATATTACCCTGCGGGTGTCCCAACAGCCCATTATAAGCTCTCACGGTCAGCGAAGGATATTCCTTCTACCGGAAGACCGATCAATCTCGGAATCCCGGACTACAAGACATTTCGACTGAGCAATAAAACAAGACCAGCAAAGCCCGCCGAATGTGCCGACAAATCCCGATAGGAGCTGCACATATCTCGTTCTCGGGCACACGGATGAGCGAGACATCGGGTTAGGCATAAACCCTGAGTTGCCCAAGGCGGCGGACATCGCTCAAGTTGGACCAGCACTCGAAGGAAGAGCGGCCGGGGGTTAAAATAAAGATGACCCTCGGGCTCGCGAAAACCGGGGAAAAAGGCTTAGGTGGCAAATGGTAAAACCAAAGTTGGGCCTTGCTAGGCGAGTCTTATTCAAAGCGAACTGTCAAGGGGTCCCATAAATCACAACCGGTAAGGAGCGAAATCAAGGAACATAACACGGTATGGGAAACGGGGGA
>JAHIAM010011674.1:0-18764 GCA_021605205.1 Aegilops longissima
TTTCCATGATTGGCGATCCCGGGGTGCGTTCACGTGTCCGTCGTCAACACTCACAGTTTTGGCCAATTCTGACCCGTTCCGTTGACTATTACTCACCAATTTTGGAACCGAAGCAATTTCCATAGTTGTTGAACCCCAAGGTGCGCTTACGTGTCGGTCATCAACACTTTCGTGGTTTGGCGATTCTGGCTCGTTCTTGGACTATTACACACTGTTTTGGGGTCGGGTGATTTCCACGATTGGCGAACCCGGGATGCGTTTACATGTCGGTCATCAACTTTTCGCGGCTTTTGTCGATTCTGACCCGTTTCATGGACTATTACTCACCGTTTAGGGTCCCAAAGCGATTTCCATGGTTGTTTAACCCCAAGGTGCGCTTACGTGTCGGTCATCAACAATCATAGTTTTGGCCGATTCTGGCCCATTTCTTGGACTATTGCTCAGTTTTCGGGTCCCAGGGTGATTTCCATGATTGGCGAACACGGGGTGCGTTTAGGTGTCGGTCATCCACACTCATGATTTTGGCTGATTCTGTCCCGTTTCATGGACTATCAATCATTGATTTGGTGTCTATGAAAGATTTCCATGATTCATGAACCCCGGGGTGTGTTTATGTATCGTTCAATAATAATCCTTGGTTTGTCCGATTCTGGGCTCTTTCATGGACTATTACTCACCATTTTTGGGTCCCAAAGCAATTTCCATGGTTGTCGAACCCAAGGTGTGCTTATATGTTGGTCGTCAAGACTCGCAGTTTGGACCGATTCTGGCCCGTTTCTTGGACTATTACTCAGTTTTGGGGCCTCGAAGTGATTTCCACGGTTGACGAAACCCAGAGCACGTTTACGTGTCGGTCATAAACACTCACAATTATGGCTGATTCTGGTCCGTTTCATGCACTATTACTCAGCGTTTTGGGGTCCGAGAGCGATTTCCACGATTGACGATCCCCGGGGTGTGTTTACGTGTCCGTCGTCAACACTCACAGTTTTGGCCAATTCTGACCCGTTTCGTTGACTATTACTCACGATTTTGGAACGGCGATTTCCATAGTTGTTGAACCCCAAGGTGCGCTTACGTGTCGGTCATCGGCTTTTCGCGGTTTGGCGCTTCTGGTTCGTTTCTTCAACTATTACTCACTGTTTTGGGGTCCGGGTGATTTTCATGATTGCGACGCCGGGATGCGTTTACATGTCGGTCATCAACACTCATAATTTTGGCTGATTCTGGTCCGTTTCATGCACTATTACTCAGCGTTTTGGGGTCCCGAGCAATTTCCACGATTGGCGATCCCGGGGTGCGTTTACGTGTCCGTCGTCAACACTCACATTTTGGCCAATTCGACCCGTTCGTTGACTATTACTCACCAATTTTGGAACCAGCGATTTCCATAGTTGTTGAACACCAAGGTGTGCTTACGTGTCGGTCATCAACACTCGCAGTTTGGCCGATTCAGGCTCGTTTCTTCGACTATTCCTCACTGTTTTGGGGTCCCGGAGTGATTTCCACGATTGACGAACCCCGGGATGCGTTTACATGTCGGTCATCAACACTCACAATTTTGGCTGATTCTGGTCCGTTTCATGCACTATTACTCTGTGTTTTGGGGTCCCAGAGCGATTTCCATGATTGACGATCCCTGGGGTGCGTTCACGTGTCCGTCGTCAACACTCACAGTTTTGGCCAATTCTGACCCGTTCCGTTGACTATTACTCACCAATTTTGGAACCGAAGCAATTTCCATAGTTGTTGAACCCCAAGGTGCGCTTACGTGTCGGTCATCAACACTCGTAGTTTGGCCGATTCTGGCTCGTTTCTTGGACTATTACACACTGTTTTGGGGTCCGGAGTGATTTCCACGATTGACGAACCCCGGGATGCGTTTACATGTCGGTCATCAACACTCGCGGCTTTTGTCGATTCTGACCCGTTTCATGGACTATTACTCACCGTTTAGGGTCCCAAAGCGATTTCCATGGTTGTTTAACCCCAAGGTGCGCTTACGTGTCGGTCATCAACAATCATAGTTTTGGCCGATTCTGGCCCATTTCTTGGACTATTGCTCAGTTTTCGGGTCCCAGAGTGATTTCCATGATTGGCGAACACGAGAGTGCGTTTAGGTGTCGGTCATCCACACTCATGATTTTGGCTGATTCTGTCCCGTTTCATGGACTATCAATCATTGATTTGGTGTCTATGAAAGATTTCCATGATTCATGAACCCCGGGGTGTGTTTATGTATCGTTCAATAATAATCCTTGGTTTGTCCGATTCTGGGCTCTTTCATGGACTATTACTCACCATTTTTGGGTCCCAAAGCAATTTCCATGGTTGTCGAACCCAAGGTGTGCTTATATGTTGGTCGTCAAGACTTCATGATTTGGACGATTCTGGCCCGTTTCTTGGACTATTACTCAGTTTTGGGGCCTCGAAGTGATTTCCACGGTTGACGAAACCCAGAGCACGTTTACGTGTCGGTCATAAACACTCACAATTATGGCTGATTCTGGTCCGTTTCATGCACTATTACTCAGCGTTTTGGGGTCCGAGAGCGATTTCCACGATTGACGATCCCCGGGGTGTGTTTACGTGTCCGTCGTCAACACTCACAGTTTTGGCCAATTCTGACCCGTTTCGTTGACTATTACTCACGATTTTGGAACGGCGATTTCCATAGTTGTTGAACCCCAAGGTGCGCTTACGTGTCGGTCATCGGCACTTTTCGCGGTTTGGCGCTTCTGGTTCGTTTCTTCAACTATTACTCACTGTTTTGGGGTCCGGGTGATTTTCATGATTGCGAACGCGGGATGCGTTTACATGTCGGTCATCAACACTCATAATTTTGGCTGATTCTGGTCCGTTTCATGCACTATTACTCAGCGTTTTGGGGTCCCGAGCAATTTCCACGATTGGCGATCCCGGGGTGCGTTTACGTGTCCGTCGTCAACACTCACAGTTTTGGCCAATTCTGACCCGTTCGTTGACTATTACTCACCAATTTTGGAACCAGCGATTTCCATAGTTGTTGAACACCAAGGTGTGCTTACGTGTCGGTCATCAACACTTTCGCGGTTTGGCGATTCAGGCTCGTTTCTTGACTATTCCTCACTGTTTTGGGGTCCCGGAGTGATTTCCACGATTGACGAACCCCGGGATGCGTTTACATGTCGGTCATCAACACTCACAATTTTGGCTGATTCTGGTCCGTTTCATGCACTATTACTCAGTGTTTTGGGGTCCCAGAGCGATTTCCATGATTGACGATCCCTGGGGTGCGTTCACGTGTCCGTCGTCAACACTCACAGTTTTGGCCAATTCTGACCCGTTCCGTTGACTATTACTCACCAATTTTGGAACCGAAGCAATTTCCATAGTTGTTGAACCCCAAGGTGCGCTTACGTGTCGGTCATCAACACTTTCGTGGTTTGGCGATTCTGGCTCGTTCTTGGACTATTACACCTGTTTTGGGGTCGGGTGATTTCCACGATTGACGAACCCCGGGATGCGTTTACATGTCGGTCATCAACACTCGCGGCTTTTGTCGATTCTGACCCGTTTCATGGACTATTACTCACCGTTTAGGGTCCCAAAGCGATTTCCATGGTTGTTTAACCCCAAGGTGCGCTTACGTGTCGGTCATCAACAATCATAGTTTTGGCCGATTCTGGCCCATTTCTTGGACTATTGCTCAGTTTTCGGGTCCCAGAGTGATTTCCATGATTGACGAACACCGGGGTGCGTTTAGGTGTCGGTCATCCACACTCATGATTTTGGCTGATTCTGTCCCGTTTCATGGACTATCAATCATTGATTTGGTGTCTATGAAAGATTTCCATGATTCATGAACCCGGGGTGTGTTTATGTATCGTTCAATAATAATCCTTGGTTTGTCGATTCTGGGCTCTTTCATGGACTATTACTCACCATTTTGGGTCCCAAAGCAATTTCCATGGTTGTCGAACCCAAGGTGTGCTTATATGTTGGTCGTCAAGACTTCATGATTTGGACCGATTCTGGCCCGTTTCTTGGACTATTACTCAGTTTTGGGGCCTCGAAGTGATTTCCACGGTTGCGAAACCCGAACGCGTTTACGTGTCGGTCATAAACACTCACAATTATGGCTGATTCTGGTCCGTTTCATGCACTATTACTCAGCGTTTTGGGGTCGAGGCGATTTCCACGATTGGCGATCCCGGGGTGTGTTTACGTGTCCGTCGTCAACACTCACAGTTTTGGCCAATTCTGACCCGTTTCGTTGACTATTACTCACGATTTTGGAACGGCGATTTCCATAGTTGTTGAACCCCAAGGTGCGCTTACGTGTCGGTCATCGGCTTTTCGCGGTTTGGCGCTTCTGGTTCGTTTCTTCAACTATTACTCACTGTTTTGGGGTCCGGGTGATTTTCATGATTGCGACGCCGGGATGCGTTTACATGTCGGTCATCAACACTCATAATTTTGGCTGATTCTGGTCCGTTTCATGCACTATTACTCAGCGTTTTGGGGTCCCGAGCAATTTCCACGATTGGCGATCCCGGGGTGCGTTTACGTGTCCGTCGTCAACACTCACAGTTTTGGCCAATTCTGACCCGTTCGTTGACTATTACTCACCAATTTTGGAACCAGCGATTTCCATAGTTGTTGAACACCAAGGTGTGCTTACGTGTCGGTCATCAACACTTTCGCGGTTTGGCGATTCAGGCTCGTTTCTTGACTATTCCTCACTGTTTTGGGGTCCCGGAGTGATTTCCACGATTGACGAACCCCGGGATGCGTTTACATGTCGGTCATCAACACTCACAATTTTGGCTGATTCTGGTCCGTTTCATGCACTATTACTCAGTGTTTTGGGGTCCCAGAGCGATTTCCATGATTGACGATCCCCGGGGTGCGTTTACGTGTCCGTCGTCAACACTCACAGTTTTGGCCAATTCTGACCCGTTCCGTTGACTATTACTCACCAATTTTGGAACCGAAGCAATTTCCATAGTTGTTGAACCCCAAGGTGCGCTTACGTGTCGGTCATCAACACTCGTAGTTTGGCCGATTCTGGCTCGTTTCTTGGACTATTACACACTGTTTTGGGGTCCGGAGTGATTTCCACGATTGACGAACCCCGGGATGCGTTTACATGTCGGTCATCAACACTCGCGGCTTTTGTCGATTCTGACCCGTTTCATGGACTATTACTCACCGTTTAGGGTCCCAAAGCGATTTCCATGGTTGTTTAACCCCAAGGTGCGCTTACGTGTCGGTCATCAACAATCATAGTTTTGGCCGATTCTGGCCCATTTCTTGGACTATTGCTCAGTTTTCGGGTCCCAGAGTGATTTCCATGATTGACGAACACCGGGGTGCGTTTAGGTGTCGGTCATCCACACTCGCAGTTTTGGCTGATTCTGTCCCGTTTCATGGACTATCAATCATTGATTTGGTGTCTATGAAAGATTTCCATGATTCATGAACCCCGGGGTGTGTTTATGTATCGTTCAATAATAATCCTTGGTTTGTCGATTCTGGGCTCTTTCATGGACTATTACTCACCATTTTGGGTCCCAAAGCAATTTCCATGGTTGTCGAACCCAAGGTGTGCTTATATGTTGGTCGTCAAGACTTCATGATTTGGACCGATTCTGGCCCGTTTCTTGGACTATTACTCAGTTTTGGGGCCTCGAAGTGATTTCCACGGTTGCGAAACCCGAACGCGTTTACGTGTCGGTCATAAACACTCACAATTATGGCTGATTCTGGTCCGTTTCATGCACTATTACTCAGCGTTTTGGGGTCGAGGCGATTTCCACGATTGGCGATCCCGGGGTGTGTTTACGTGTCCGTCGTCAACACTCACAGTTTTGGCCAATTCTGACCCGTTTCGTTGACTATTACTCACGATTTTGGAACGGCGATTTCCATAGTTGTTGAACCCCAAGGTGCGCTTACGTGTCGGTCATCGGCTTTTCGCGGTTTGGCGCTTCTGGTTCGTTTCTTCAACTATTACTCACTGTTTTGGGGTCCGGGTGATTTTCATGATTTGTGCGCGCGGGATGCGTTTACATGTCGGTCATCAACACTCATAATTTTGGCTGATTCTGGTCCGTTTCATGCACTATTACTCAGCGTTTTGGGGTCCCGAGCAATTTCCACGATTGGCGATCCCGGGGTGCGTTTACGTGTCCGTCGTCAACACTCACAGTTTTGGCCAATTCGACCCGTTCGTTGACTATTACTCACCAATTTTGGAACCAGCGATTTCCATAGTTGTTGAACACCAAGGTGTGCTTACGTGTCGGTCATCAACACTTTCGCGGTTTGGCGATTCAGGCTCGTTTCTTGACTATTCCTCACTGTTTTGGGGTCCGGGTGATTTCCACGATTGGCGAACCCGGGATGCGTTTACATGTCGGTCATCAACACTCACAATTTTGGCTGATTCTGGTCCGTTTCATGCACTATTACTCGTGTTTTGGGGTCCCAGGCGATTTCCATGATTGGCGATCCACAGGGTGCGTTCACGTGTCCGTCGTCAACACTCACAGTTTTGGCCAATTCTGACCCGTTCCGTTGACTATTACTCACCAATTTTGGAACCGAAGCAATTTCCATAGTTGTTGAACCCCAAGGTGCGCTTACGTGTCGGTCATCAACACTTTCGTGGTTTGGCGATTCTGGCTCGTTCTTGGACTATTACACACTGTTTTGGGGTCGGGTGATTTCCACGATTGGCGAACCCGGGATGCGTTTACATGTCGGTCATCAACACTTTCGCGGCTTTTGTCGATTCTGACCCGTTTCATGGACTATTACTCACCGTTTAGGGTCCCAGCGATTTCCATGGTTGTTTAACCCAAAGGTGCGCTTACGTGTCGGTCATCAACAATCATAGTTTTGGCGATTCTGGCCCATTTCTTGGACTATTGCTCAGTTTTGGGTCCCGGTGATTTCCATGATTGGCGAACACGGAGTGCGTTTAGGTGTCGGTCATCCACACTCGCAGTTTTGGCTGATTCTGTCCCGTTTCATGGACTATCAATCATTGATTTGGTGTCTATGAAAGATTTCCATGATTCATGAACCCCGGGGTGTGTTTATGTATCGTTCAATAATAATCCTTGGTTTGTCCGATTCTGGGCTCTTTCATGGACTATTACTCACCATTTTT
Organism: Aegilops longissima; assembly: GCA_021605205.1. Lineage (NCBI taxonomy): Eukaryota > Viridiplantae > Streptophyta > Magnoliopsida > Poales > Poaceae > Aegilops > Aegilops longissima. The sequence goes on from JAHIAM010011674.1 coordinate 7,160, forward strand.
GGATCCCAAAGCAATTTCCATGGTTGTCGAACCCAAGGTGTGCTTATACGTTGCTCGTCAAGACTCGTAGTTTGGACCGATTCTGGCCCGTTTCTTGGACTATTACTCAGTTTTGGGGCCTCGAAGTGATTTCCACGGTTGACGAAACCCAGAGCACGTTTACGTGTTGGTCATAAACACTCACAATTATGGCTGATTCTGGTCCGTTTCATGCACTATTACTCAGCGTTTTGGGGTCCCAGAGCGATTTCCACGATTGACGATCCCCGGGGTGTGTTTACGTGTCCGTCGTCAACACTCACAGTTTTGGGCAATTCTGACCCGTTTCGTTGACTATTACTCACGATTTTGGAACGGCGATTTCCATAGTTGTTGAACCCCAAGGTGCGCTTACGTGTCGGTCATCGGCTTTTCGCGGTTTGGCGCTTCTGGTTCGTTTCTTCAACTATTACTCACTGTTTTGGGGTCCGGGTGATTTTCATGATTGTGAACGCCGGGATGCGTTTACATGTCGGTCATCAACACTCATAATTTTGGCTGATTCTGGTCCGTTTCATGCACTATTACTCAGCGTTTTGGGGTCCCAGAGCAATTTCCACGATTGACGATCCCCGGGGTGCGTTTACGTGTCCGTCGTCAACACTCACAGTTTTGGCCAATTCTGACCCGTTCGTTGACTATTACTCACCAATTTTGGAACCAGCGATTTCCATAGTTGTTGAACACCAAGGTGTGCTTACGTGTCGGTCATCAACACTCGCAGTTTGGCCGATTCAGGCTCGTTTCTTCGACTATTCCTCACTGTTTTGGGGTCCCGGAGTGATTTCCACGATTGACGAACCCCGGGATGCGTTTACATGTCGGTCATCAACACTCACAATTTTGGCTGATTCTGGTCCGTTTCATGCACTATTACTCAGTGTTTTGGGGTCCCAGAGCGATTTCCATGATTGACGATCCCCGGGGTGCGTTTACGTGTCCGTCGTCAACACTCACAGTTTTGGCCAATTCTGACCCGTTCCGTTGACTATTACTCACCAATTTTGGAACCGAAGCAATTTCCATAGTTGTTGAACCCCAAGGTGCGCTTACGTGTCGGTCATCAACACTTTCGTGGTTTGGCGATTCTGGCTCGTTCTTGGACTATTACACACTGTTTTGGGGTCGGGTGATTTCCACGATTGGCGAACCCGGGATGCGTTTACATGTCGGTCATCAACTTTCGCGGCTTTTGTCGATTCTGACCCGTTTCATGGACTATTACTCACCGTTTAGGGTCCCAAAGCGATTTCCATGGTTGTTTAACCCCAAGGTGCGCTTACGTGTCGGTCATCAACAATCATAGTTTTGGCCGATTCTGGCCCATTTCTTGGACTATTGCTCAGTTTTGGGTCCCGGTGATTTCCATGATTGGCGAACACCGGGTGCGTTTAGGTGTCGGTCATCCACACTCATGATTTTGGCTGATTCTGTCCCGTTTCATGGACTATCAATCATTGATTTGGTGTCTATGAAAGATTTCCATGATTCATGAACCCGGGGTGTGTTTATGTATCGTTCAATAATAATCCTTGGTTTGTCGATTCTGGGCTCTTTCATGGACTATTACTCACCATTTTGGGTCCCAAAGCAATTTCCATGGTTGTCGAACCCAAGGTGTGCTTATATGTTGGTCGTCAAGACTTCATGATTTGGACCGATTCTGGCCCGTTTCTTGGACTATTACTCAGTTTTGGGGCCTCGAAGTGATTTCCACGGTTGACGAAACCCAGAGCACGTTTACGTGTCGGTCATAAACACTCACAATTATGGCTGATTCTGGTCCGTTTCATGCACTATTACTCAGCGTTTTGGGGTCCGAGAGCGATTTCCACGATTGACGATCCCCGGGGTGTGTTTACGTGTCCGTCGTCAACACTCACAGTTTTGGCCAATTCTGACCCGTTTCGTTGACTATTACTCACGATTTTGGAACGGCGATTTCCATAGTTGTTGAACCCCAAGGTGCGCTTACGTGTCGGTCATCGGCTTTTCGCGGTTTGGCGCTTCTGGTTCGTTTCTTCAACTATTACTCACTGTTTTGGGGTCGGGTGATTTTCATGATTGTGACGCGGGATGCGTTTACATGTCGGTCATCAACACTCATAATTTTGGCTGATTCTGGTCCGTTTCATGCACTATTACTCAGCGTTTTGGGGTCCCGAGCAATTTCCACGATTGGCGATCCCGGGGTGCGTTTACGTGTCCGTCGTCAACACTCACAGTTTTGGCCAATTCGACCCGTTCGTTGACTATTACTCACCAATTTTGGAACCAGCGATTTCCATAGTTGTTGAACACCAAGGTGTGCTTACGTGTCGGTCATCAACACTTTCGCAGTTTGGCCGATTCAGGCTCGTTTCTTCGACTATTCCTCACTGTTTTGGGGTCCGGGAGTGATTTCCACGATTGACGAACCCCGGGATGCGTTTACGTGTCGGTCATCAACACTCACAATTTTGGCTGATTCTGGTCCGTTTCATGCACTATTACTCTGTGTTTTGGGGTCCCAGAGCGATTTCCATGATTGACGATCCCTAGGGTGCGTTCACGTGTCCGTCGTCAACACTCACAGTTTTGGCCAATTCTGACCCGTTCCGTTGACTATTACTCACCAATCTTGGAACCGAAGCAATTTCCATAGTTGTTGAACCCCAAGGTGCGCTTCGTGTCGGTCATCAACACTTTCGTGGTTTGGCGATTCTGGCTCGTTTCTTGGACTATTACACACTGTTTTGGGGTCCGGAGTGATTTCCACGATTGACGAACCCCGGGATGCGTTTACATGTCGGTCATCAACACTCGCGGCTTTTGTCGATTCTGACCCGTTTCATGGACTATTACTCACCGTTTAGGGTCCCAAAGCGATTTCCATGGTTGTTTAACCCCAAGGTGCGCTTACGCTTACGGTCGGTCATCAACAATCATAGTTTTGGCGATTCTGGCCCATTTCTTGGACTATTGCTCAGTTTTGGGTCCCGGTGATTTCCATGATTGGCGAACACGGGGTGCGTTTAGGTGTCGGTCATCCACACTCGCATGATTTTGGCTGATTCTGTCCCGTTTCATGGACTATCAATCATTGATTTGGTGTCTATGAAAGATTTCCATGATTCATGAACCCCGGGGTGTGTTTATGTATCGTTCAATAATAATCCTTGGTTTGTCCGATTCTGGGCTCTTTCATGGACTATTACTCACCATTTTTGGGTCCCAAAGCAATTTCCATGGTTGTCGAACCCAAGGTGTGCTTATATGTTGGTCGTCAAGACTACGCATGATTTGGACCGATTCTGGCCCGTTTCTTGGACTATTACTCAGTTTTGGGGCCTCGAAGTGATTTCCACGGTTGACGAAACCCAGAGCACGTTTACGTGTCGGTCATAAACACTCACAATTATGGCTGATTCTGGTCCGTTTCATGCACTATTACTCAGCGTTTTGGGGTCCGAGAGCGATTTCCACGATTGACGATCCCCGGGGTGTGTTTACGTGTCCGTCGTCAACACTCACAGTTTTGGCCAATTCTGACCCGTTTCGTTGACTATTACTCACGATTTTGGAACGGCGATTTCCATAGTTGTTGAACCCCAAGGTGCGCTTACGTGTCGGTCATCGGCTTTTCGCGGTTTGGCGCTTCGGTTCGTTTCTTCAACTATTACTCACTGTTTTGGGGTCCGGGTGATTTTCATGATTGTGAACGCCGGGATGCGTTTACATGTCGGTCATCAACACTCATAATTTTGGCTGATTCTGGTCCGTTTCATGCACTATTACTCAGCGTTTTGGGGTCCCGAGCAATTTCCACGATTGGCGATCCCGGGTGCGTTTACGTGTCCGTCGTCAACACTCACAGTTTTGGCCAATTCGACCCGTTCCGTTGACTATTACTCACCAATTTTGGAACCAGCGATTTCCATAGTTGTTGAACACCAAGGTGTGCTTACGTGTCGGTCATCAACACTTTCGCGGTTTGGCGATTCAGGCTCGTTTCTTGACTATTCCTCACTGTTTTGGGGTCCCGGAGTGATTTTCACGATTGACGAACCCCGGGATGCGTTTACATGTCGGTCATCAACACTCACAATTTTGGCTGATTCTGGTCCGTTTCATGCACTATTACTCTGTGTTTCGGGGTCCCAGAGCGATTTCCATGATTGACGATCCCTAGGGTGCGTTCACGTGTCCGTCGTCAACACTCACAGTTTTGGCCAATTCTGACCCGTTCCGTTGACTATTACTCACCAATTTTGGAACCGAAGCAATTTCCATAGTTGTTGAACCCCAAGGTGCGCTTACGTGTCGGTCATCAACACTCGTAGTTTGGCCGATTCTGGCTCGTTTCTTGGACTATTACACACTGTTTTGGGGTCCGGAGTGATTTCCACGATTGACGAACCCCGGGATGCGTTTACATGTCGGTCATCAACACTCGCGGCTTTTGTCGATTCTGACCCGTTTCATGGACTATTACTCACCGTTTAGGGTCCCAAAGCGATTTCCATGGTTGTTTAACCCCAAGGTGCGCTTACGTGTCGGTCATCAACAATCATAGTTTTGGCCGATTCTGGCCCATTTCTTGGACTATTGCTCAGTTTTGGGTCCCGGTGATTTCCATGATTGGCGAACACGGAGTGCGTTTAGGTGTCGGTCATCCACACTCGCAGTTTTGGCTGATTCTGTCCCGTTTCATGGACTATCAATCATTGATTTGGTGTCTATGAAAGATTTCCATGATTCATGAACCCGGGGTGTGTTTATGTATCGTTCAATAATAATCCTTGGTTTGTCGATTCTGGGCTCTTTCATGGACTATTACTCACCATTTTGGGTCCCAAAGCAATTTCCATGGTTGTCGAACCCAAGGTGTGCTTATATGTTGGTCGTCAAGACTTCATGATTTGGACGATTCTGGCCCGTTTCTTGGACTATTACTCAGTTTTGGGGCCTCGAAGTGATTTCCACGGTTGCGAAACCCGAACGCGTTTACGTGTCGGTCATAAACACTCACAATTATGGCTGATTCTGGTCCGTTTCATGCACTATTACTCAGCGTTTTGGGGTCGAGGCGATTTCCACGATTGGCGATCCCGGGGTGTGTTTACGTGTCCGTCGTCAACACTCACAGTTTTGGCCAATTCTGACCCGTTTCGTTGACTATTACTCACCGATTTTGGAACGGCGATTTCCATAGTTGTTGAACCCCAAGGTGCGCTTACGTGTCGGTCATCGGCTTTTCGCGGTTTGGCGCTTCTGGTTCGTTTCTTCAACTATTACTCACTGTTTTGGGGTCCGGGTGATTTTCATGATTGCGAACGCGGGATGCGTTTACATGTCGGTCATCAACACTCATAATTTTGGCTGATTCTGGTCCGTTTCATGCACTATTACTCAGCGTTTTGGGGTCCCGAGCAATTTCCACGATTGGCGATCCCGGGGTGCGTTTACGTGTCCGTCGTCAACACTCACAGTTTTGGCCAATTCTGACCCGTTCGTTGACTATTACTCACCAATTTTGGAACCAGCGATTTCCATAGTTGTTGAACACCAAGGTGTGCTTACGTGTCGGTCATCAACTTTTCGCGGTTTGGCGATTCAGGCTCGTTTCTTGACTATTCCTCACTGTTTTGGGGTCCGGGTGATTTCCACGATTGGCGAACCGGGATGCGTTTACATGTCGGTCATCAACACTCACAATTTTGGCTGATTCTGGTCCGTTTCATGCACTATTACTCGTGTTTTGGGGTCCCAGGCGATTTCCATGATTGGCGATCCACAGGGGTGCGTTCACGTGTCCGTCGTCAACACTCACAGTTTTGGCCAATTCTGACCCGTTCGTTGACTATTACTCACCAATTTTGGAACCGAAGCAATTTCCATAGTTGTTGAACCCCAAGGTGCGCTTACGTGTCGGTCATCAACACTTTCGTGGTTTGGCGATTCTGGCTCGTTCTTGGACTATTACACACTGTTTTGGGGTCGGGTGATTTCCACGATTGGCGAACCCGGGATGCGTTTACATGTCGGTCATCAACTTTTCGCGGCTTTTGTCGATTCTGACCCGTTTCATGGACTATTACTCACCGTTTAGGGTCCCAAAGCGATTTCCATGGTTGTTTAACCCCAAGGTGCGCTTACGTGTCGGTCATCAACAATCATAGTTTTGGCCGATTCTGGCCCATTTCTTGGACTATTGCTCAGTTTTGGGTCCCGGTGATTTCCATGATTGGCGAACACGGGGTGCGTTTAGGTGTCGGTCATCCACACTCGATTTTGGCTGATTCTGTCCCGTTTCATGGACTATCAATCATTGATTTGGTGTCTATGAAAGATTTCCATGATTCATGAACCCCGGGGTGTGTTTATGTATCGTTCAATAATAATCCTTGGTTTGTCCGATTCTGGGCTCTTTCATGGACTATTACTCACCATTTTTGGGTCCCAAAGCAATTTCCATGGTTGTCGAACCCAAGGTGTGCTTATATGTTGGTCGTCAAGACTACATGATTTGGACCGATTCTGGCCCGTTTCTTGGACTATTACTCAGTTTTGGGGCCTCGAAGTGATTTCCACGGTTGACGAAACCCAGAGCACGTTTACGTGTCGGTCATAAACACTCACAATTATGGCTGATTCTGGTCCGTTTCATGCACTATTACTCAGCGTTTTGGGGTCGAGGCGATTTCCACGATTGACGATCCCCGGGGTGTGTTTACGTGTCCGTCGTCAACACTCACAGTTTTGGCCAATTCTGACCCGTTTCGTTGACTATTACTCACCGATTTTGGAACCGAGGCGATTTCCATAGTTGTTGAACCCCAAGGTGCGCTTACGTGTCGGTCATCGGCTTTTCGCGGTTTGGCGCTTCTGGTTCGTTTCTTCAACTATTACTCACTGTTTTGGGGTCCGGGTGATTTTCATGATTGGCGACGCCGGGATGCGTTTACATGTCGGTCATCAACACTCATAATTTTGGCTGATTCTGGTCCGTTTCATGCACTATTACTCAGCGTTTTGGGGTCCCGAGCAATTTCCACGATTGGCGATCCCGGGGTGCGTTTACGTGTCCGTCGTCAACACTCACAGTTTTGGCCAATTCTGACCCGTTCGTTGACTATTACTCACCAATTTTGGAACCAGCGATTTCCATAGTTGTTGAACACCAAGGTGTGCTTACGTGTCGGTCATCAACACTTTCGCGGTTTGGCGATTCAGGCTCGTTTCTTCGACTATTCCTCACTGTTTTGGGGTCCCGGAGTGATTTCCACGATTGACGAACCCCGGGATGCGTTTACATGTCGGTCATCAACACTCACAATTTTGGCTGATTCTGGTCCGTTTCATGCACTATTACTCGTGTTTTGGGGTCCCAGAGCGATTTCCATGATTGACGATCCCCGGGGTGCGTTCACGTGTCCGTCGTCAACACTCACAGTTTTGGCCAATTCTGACCCGTTCCGTTGACTATTACTCACCAATTTTGGAACCGAAGCAATTTCCATAGTTGTTGAACCCCAAGGTGCGCTTACGTGTCGGTCATCAACACTTTCGTGGTTTGGCGATTCTGGCTCGTTCTTGGACTATTACACCTTTGTTTTGGGGTCGGGTGATTTCCACGATTGACGAACCCCGGGATGCGTTTACATGTCGGTCATCAACACTCGCGGCTTTTGTCGATTCTGACCCGTTTCATGGACTATTACTCACCGTTTAGGGTCCCAAAGCGATTTCCATGGTTGTTTAACCCCAAGGTGCGCTTACGTGTCGGTCATCAACAATCATAGTTTTGGCCGATTCTGGCCCATTTCTTGGACTATTGCTCAGTTTTCGGGTCCCAGAGTGATTTCCATGATTGACGAACACCGGGGTGCGTTTAGGTGTCGGTCATCCACACTCGCAGTTTTGGCTGATTCTGTCCCGTTTCATGGACTATCAATCATTGATTTGGTGTCTATGAAAGATTTCCATGATTCATGAACCCCGGGGTGTGTTTATGTATCGTTCAATAATAATCCTTGGTTTGTCCGATTCTGGGCTCTTTCATGGACTATTACTCACCATTTTTGGGTCCCAAAGCAATTTCCATGGTTGTCGAACCCAAGGTGTGCTTATATGTTGGTCGTCAAGACTACATGATTTGGACGATTCTGGCCCGTTTCTTGGACTATTACTCAGTTTTGGGGCCTCGAAGTGATTTCCACGGTTGACGAAACCCAGAGCACGTTTACGTGTCGGTCATAAACACTCACAATTATGGCTGATTCTGGTCCGTTTCATGCACTATTACTCAGCGTTTTGGGGTCCGAGAGCGATTTCCACGATTGACGATCCCCGGGGTGTGTTTACGTGTCCGTCGTCAACACTCACAGTTTTGGCCAATTCTGACCCGTTTCGTTGACTATTACTCACCGATTTTGGAACCGAAGCGATTTCCATAGTTGTTGAACCCCAAGGTGCGCTTACGTGTCGGTCATCGGCTTTTCGCGGTTTGGCGCTTCTGGTTCGTTTCTTCAACTATTACTCACTGTTTTGGGGTCCCGGAGTGATTTTCATGATTGACGAACGCCGGGATGCGTTTACATGTCGGTCATCAACACTCATAATTTTGGCTGATTCTGGTCCGTTTCATGCACTATTACTCAGCGTTTTGGGGTCCCAGAGCAATTTCCACGATTGACGATCCCCGGGGTGCGTTTACGTGTCCGTCGTCAACACTCACAGTTTTGGCCAATTCTGACCCGTTCCGTTGACTATTACTCACCAATTTTGGAACCAAAGCGATTTCCATAGTTGTTGAACACCAAGGTGTGCTTACGTGTCGGTCATCAACACTTTCGCGGTTTGGCGATTCAGGCTCGTTTCTTGACTATTCCTCACTGTTTTGGGGTCCCGGAGTGATTTCCACGATTGACGAACCCCGGGATGCGTTTACATGTCGGTCATCAACACTCACAATTTTGGCTGATTCTGGTCCGTTTCATGCACTATTACTCGTGTTTTGGGGTCCCAGGCGATTTCCATGATTGGCGATCCACAGGGTGCGTTCACGTGTCCGTCGTCAACACTCACAGTTTTGGCCAATTCTGACCCGTTCCGTTGACTATTACTCACCAATTTTGGAACCGAAGCAATTTCCATAGTTGTTGAACCCCAAGGTGCGCTTACGTGTCGGTCATCAACACTCGTAGTTTGGCCGATTCTGGCTCGTTCTTGGACTATTACACACTGTTTTGGGGTCGGGTGATTTCCACGATTGGCGAACCCGGGATGCGTTTACATGTCGGTCATCAACACTTTCGCGGCTTTTGTCGATTCTGACCCGTTTCATGGACTATTACTCACCGTTTAGGGTCCCAAAGCGATTTCCATGGTTGTTTAACCCCAAGGTGCGCTTACGTGTCGGTCATCAACAATCATAGTTTTGGCCGATTCTGGCCCATTTCTTGGACTATTGCTCAGTTTTCGGGTCCCAGAGTGATTTCCATGATTGACGAACACCGGGGTGCGTTTAGGTGTCGGTCATCCACACTCGCAGTTTTGGCTGATTCTGTCCCGTTTCATGGACTATCAATCATTGATTTGGTGTCTATGAAAGATTTCCATGATTCATGAACCCCGGGGTGTGTTTATGTATCGTTCAATAATAATCCTTGGTTTGTCCGATTCTGGGCTCTTTCATGGACTATTACTCACCATTTTTGGGTCCCAAAGCAATTTCCATGGTTGTCGAACCCAAGGTGTGCTTATATGTTGGTCGTCAAGACTTCATGATTTGGACGATTCTGGCCCGTTTCTTGGACTATTACTCAGTTTTGGGGCCTCGAAGTGATTTCCACGGTTGACGAAACCCAGAGCACGTTTACGTGTCGGTCATAAACACTCACAATTATGGCTGATTCTGGTCCGTTTCATGCACTATTACTCAGCGTTTTGGGGTCGAGAGCGATTTCCACGATTGACGATCCCCGGGGTGTGTTTACGTGTCCGTCGTCAACACTCACAGTTTTGGCCAATTCTGACCCGTTTCGTTGACTATTACTCACCGATTTTGGAACCGAGGCGATTTCCATAGTTGTTGAACCCCAAGGTGCGCTTACGTGTCGGTCATCGGCACTTTTCGCGGTTTGGCGCTTCTGGTTCGTTTCTTCAACTATTACTCACTGTTTTGGGGTCCGGGTGATTTTCATGATTGTGACGCCGGGATGCGTTTACATGTCGGTCATCAACACTCATAATTTTGGCTGATTCTGGTCCGTTTCATGCACTATTACTCAGCGTTTTGGGGTCCCAGAGCAATTTCCACGATTGACGATCCCCGGGGTGCGTTTACGTGTCCGTCGTCAACACTCACAGTTTTGGCCAATTCTGACCCGTTCCGTTGACTATTACTCACCAATTTTGGAACCAAAGCGATTTCCATAGTTGTTGAACACCAAGGTGTGCTTACGTGTCGGTCATCAACACTCGCAGTTTGGCCGATTCAGGCTCGTTTCTTCGACTATTCCTCACTGTTTTGGGGTCCCGGAGTGATTTCCACGATTGACGAACCCCGGGATGCGTTTACATGTCGGTCATCAACACTCACAATTTTGGCTGATTCTGGTCCGTTTCATGCACTATTACTCTGTGTTTTGGGGTCCCAGAGCGATTTCCATGATTGACGATCCCTGGGGTGCGTTCACGTGTCCGTCGTCAACACTCACAGTTTTGGCCAATTCTGACCCGTTCCGTTGACTATTACTCACCAATTTTGGAACCGAAGCAATTTCCATAGTTGTTGAACCCCAAGGTGCGCTTACGTGTCGGTCATCAACACTCGTAGTTTGGCCGATTCTGGCTCGTTTCTTGGACTATTACACACTGTTTTGGGGTCCGGAGTGATTTCCACGATTGACGAACCCCGGGATGCGTTTACATGTCGGTCATCAACACTCGCGGCTTTTGTCGATTCTGACCCGTTTCATGGACTATTACTCACCGTTTAGGGTCCCAAAGCGATTTCCATGGTTGTTTAACCCCAAGGTGCGCTTACGTGTCGGTCATCAACAATCATAGTTTTGGCCGATTCTGGCCCATTTCTTGGACTATTGCTCAGTTTTCGGGTCCCAGAGTGATTTCCATGATTGACGAACACCGGGGTGCGTTTAGGTGTCGGTCATCCACACTCGCATGATTTTGGCTGATTCTGTCCCGTTTCATGGACTATCAATCATTGATTTGGTGTCTATGAAAGATTTCCATGATTCATGAACCCCGGGGTGTGTTTATGTATCGTTCAATAATAATCCTTGGTTTGTCCGATTCTGGGCTCTTTCATGGACTATTACTCACCATTTTTGGGTCCCAAAGCAATTTCCATGGTTGTCGAACCCAAGGTGTGCTTATATGTTGGTCGTCAAGACTACATGATTTGGACCGATTCTGGCCCGTTTCTTGGACTATTACTCAGTTTTGGGGCCTCGAAGTGATTTCCACGGTTGACGAAACCCAGAGCACGTTTACGTGTCGGTCATAAACACTCACAATTATGGCTGATTCTGGTCCGTTTCATGCACTATTACTCAGC
>JAHIAM010011675.1:0-15765 GCA_021605205.1 Aegilops longissima
TAAATGATGAACCAGGCATCAACTTGGCAAACCAAGCATGCCACTGGAAAGATGAGATGATTTGGTTGAAATCGATATAAAGATCACCGGAATCGGATGCACGGTTTGCAAATGACAAGCTAAACAAGAATGGCGCAAATCTGCCATTAACAGCATGATGCCACTTAGCAAGCAACAATTAATTAAGCTACTGCACCCAAACGTATCAACAAAGCACATGGCAGTGATCTACACATGATGCTCGACAAAAGATGAGCACTGAGCTACGGCTAGTTCACATCATAACAGGTTCAAACAAGCATGGCAAAAGTGCACAAAATATCAGGCTGGACATGGCAAAAACAGCATCAGGTTGCAATGTTCAGAGCAAGAAAACTACATGCTACAGGAACTTAAAATAGCAAAACAAGGCATGGCATGAATCTACTCAAAGCATAGATCAAAAGTCCCTTACTGACCATAAGCCAAAAAGGTCTAGAAAATATAGTAACACCCATGTCAATATTGAAAGTTCCGTTAACAGATTCAGCAACATGGCATGTCAAAAACTGATAACGAGAGGGCATGTTTACAAGCTCAATGCACTCACTACAGAGCCTTATATGATAAACTAGGCATGCATACATCAAGAAGACATGACATAGAAGACATACATGGCAAGAACAATACCATAGCATAAATGGATCAACCACAACAAGATTGGCAAAATTGAATAACATGTATAAAATCTGCCAGGAAACATTTGATAGCAAAAGTAGAGCTCGATTGACTCAAGCTATGGCACTCCATAATTGCAAACAAGGGCATGGATGGATAGAGCAAGACATGTTTTACAAAACACCCTTACTGAAGTATCTCAAAATATGCATAGATCTCTCGGTATCATCAAGTAAACATGGCATCAAAATCAGCTAAACAGGGCTGAAAATCAGCAACAACAGGACACCTACTTTGCATGCTTGTGCTAGTCACCACATAGATCACAAAAATACATGGCATACACCCCTGGAAAGATGACATGGCATTTTACAAAACACATGTAGGACTCAAATTCATAGGGTGCACACATTAATCATGGCAAAAATAACAAAAGTGCAAGTTCTGATAAAAATCAGAAACTAACATCACATAGCTTTACTTCAACAGCATTTCGGGCATCAAGATGAGCTCAAATGAAAATGATGCAATGTAATGAAATGATCTACTCTTGAGGCGAACATTTTGACATATTATCTACATAAAATGGACATACAGATGCAAAGATATAGCGCGTCGAAAATTGCACAAAATATCAAAGATTAAAGACTTAGAAGAAAAGTGAGGAGAAAGAGGTCAGTGAGGCGCGGATCGAGGCGGATCGGATCGAGGCAGTGAGGCAGCGAGGCAAGCGCGGAGGAGGCCCAGTCAAGCGGGCGAGGAGGCAGGCGTCGGAGGCGAGCCGGCCAGCGACCTCCAGCGTGAGGCGGAGAATCCGTGGAGAAGCGGCAGACAGAAGGCGGCGGGAGGCGAGCGCCGGCCCGGCAGCAATGTGAGGCGCCAGTGAGTCAGTGGCTCGGGAAGCGGCAGCCCAGGCGGCGAGGCTTCGTCCCGAGGCGGCAGCGGCAGCCAGCAGAGGTGGGGCCGAGGCAGCGGGCCAGTAGCGAGGAGGAAGAGAGAGGCGGCGAAGTGGGGCGCCGGGTGGTGGGTGGCGCCCTTGATTGGCAGTTGCGGTGATCAGACAGCGTCCGGCTCGCCCGGACGTGTCAGGCAGCATGAGGCAGAAAATAGCTAGGGTTCGGGGATGATCAGGGATTTTCGGGAGGTGTTTGAATAGGCATAGAGGAGCTAGGAGAGTCAAATGAGGTGTAGTTTTCGCCCACACGATCGTGATCGAGCAGCGGAGAGCATGGGAGTGACTTAGATGGGTTATTGGGCTGTTTTGAAGGGTGTTGGGCTGCAACAAAAGAGGCCTTTGCGAGAGTCGGTTAACCGTTGGAGTACCAAGCGAGCTCCAAATGACCGAAACTTGACGGTGGTCTCTGGTTAGTATACCAAGGCCACTAGACAAACCTCGGTCCATTTAGAAGGTTTAGTACCCTTTACGGAAAAAGCGTAAAAGGACGCCGGAGATAGGAGTGCGGATTGCAAAAGCGGATAACGGAAAAATGCCGGAATCATGAGGCGAACACGTATGCAAATCGATGCACATGATGACATAATAAAATGCATGACATGGACAAAATGCAAAAAGAAGAAAACCCAACCACGGAGGAATATCATATCACAATGCGAAAATGGCAAGAGTTGGAGTTACAAATATGGAAAGTTACTTCGGGGTGTTACAACACTCCACCACTACAGAGGATCTCGTCCGAGATCTAGGACTGAAAGAACTCGGATATTGGGCGGAGGTGATCCTCGCGCTCCGGTAGCTTCTCGGTTGGAATGGTGTGACCACTTCACTTTCAGAATTTGATTGACTTGTTGCGAGTCTTGCGCTCGGTTACTTCAAGAATAACAGCAGGTGCTCATGATAAGAGATCTTCTTGAAGGTCAATCTCTTGAAGTTGATAGTGCGTTCGAGAGTCTTGAAGCACTTGCGAAGCTGTGACACGTGAAACACATCGTGCACATTTGCAAAGTTGGATGGAAGCTCAAGTTTATAGGCGAGATCGCCTCTTTTGCCAATTATCTTGAAAGGACCCACGTATCTAGGGGCAAGCTTCCCTTTGATACCGAAGCGACGAGTGCCTTTCATTGGAGAGACGCGGAGGTAGACATGGTCTCCAATTTCAAAAGCCACATCACGGTGCTTATCATCATAATAGCTCTTAGGCGCGATTGCGCGGCTTTGAATTCTCACGAATGACTTGGCACATTTCTTACATACGTGATCAAGTCATTGCCAAGAAGTTGGCGTTCACATCTCGGACCAATTGAGAGAATCGGCACTTTACGCCATAGAGAATTTGAATGGGGCCTTGCGAACTTCGCTTGGAAGCTGTTGTTGTAAGAGAACTTCGGCATATGGAAGACAATCTTCCACTTCATACGAAAGAAATGACACAAGCCACGAGCATATCTTCAAGGATTTGATTAACTTCGCTCAACTTGGCCACTTGTTTGAGGATGGAAAGCTGTCTTTGAAGCAGATGTTGGTGCCCATGGCCTTACGAAAGGAATCCCAAAACTTGGAGGTAAAGATGCTGCCACAGTCAGAAGAGATCACTTGTGGAATGCCGTGCAAGAGACAATCACAGGTGTATAGCTCTGCCGGTGAGCTGCTGTGATGGATTCTTTGATAGGAAGAAAATGAGCCACTTTAGTAAGCTTGTCAATGACAACGAAGATAGCATCATTTCCACGCTTGGACTTTGGAAAGCCAGTCCGAAGTCCATTTCAATATGATCAAACTTCCATTCAGGAATAGCAAGAGGTTGAAGGAGACCAGCTGGTCTTTGGTGTTACCTTTCACTCTTCTGCGGACATCACACTCATTCACGAATTGAGCAATTTCTCGCTTCATTCAGTCCACCAATATGACTGCTTGAGGTCATGGTACATCTTCGTACTTCGGGATGAATGGATAGAAGCGAATTGTGAGCCTCGTTCATAATGACTTTTCTTAGATCACCCTTAGGAACCACAATCCGGTCCTCAAAAGAGCAGTGTCTTTGTCATCAACATGGAAGCACTTGTACTTGGAAATGCCCTTGTCGATACCACGTTTCACCTTTTTCACCATGGTATCCAGAAGTTGAGCCTCACGAATCTGATCTTCCAAAGTAGGAGAGACTATGAGGTTGGCAAGAAAGCCTTGAGGAACAACTTGAAGATTCACTTGCGGAAAGCTTCACGAGATCCGGTGAAAAGGCTTGAGGATTAGGCTATTGCGATAAGCCTTCTGCTCAAAGCATCTGCAATGACATTGGCCTTGCCGGAGTATATTCAATACTTGGGTTGTACTCTTGAATCATTTCGACCCATCAGTCTGCACGAGGTTGAGGTTGGGTTGAGTGAAGATGTACTTGAGACTCTTGTGATCGGTGAAAATGTCCACTTTCCTTCCCAACAAGAGATGTCTCCGTTATCAATGCATGGACAAGCTGCCATAACTCAAGATCGTGAGTGGGGTAGTTCTTCTCGTTGAGCTTCAAGCTGGCGAGAGGTATAAGCCACAACTCTCTTCTCTTGCATTAACACAGCAAGAGACCTTGAAGAAGCATCACGAGAAAACTTCAAATGGCTTGGATTCATCGGGAGGAGTCAAGGCAGGAGCTGTGATGAGTTTCTCTTTGAGGTATTGAAAGCAACGTCACACTCGGGAGACCGGACATACTTCACATGCTTACGGAGGAGGTTGGAAAGAGGCTTTGCAATCTTGGAGAAATTCTCAACGAATCTTGACAATAGCTTGCAAGACCAAGAAAAGCTGCGGGCTGCTTGACATACGAGGAGGTTCCCAATTCACAATGCGGACACCTTCTCGGGATCAACAAGCGATGCCCTTATGCGGAGATGATATGACCAAGATAAAGCACTTCATCAAGCCAAAATTCACATTTGGAGAACTTAGCATAAATTGGTACTCTCTGAGCTTGTCTAGCACCAATCATAAATGTTTGGCATGATCCTTCTTATTCTTGGAAGACCAAAATATCATCAAGATATACCAAGGCGAATTCATTGGTGTAGGGGTTGAAAATGAAGTTCATCATCAGAGAATGTTGGAGGAGCATTGACAAGGCGAAAGACATGACGGTATATTCATAAGAACCAAAGCATTACGAATCTTTGTCTTGGGAATATCTTGTTCACGAATCTGAATCGATGATACCCATCTGAAGGTCAAGCTTGGAGAACAACTTGTAGCACCTTTGAGTTGCTCGAAAAGCTCATTGATGTTGGGAAGTGGATACTTGTTCTTGATTGTCTTCTTATTCAATGGGCCAGTGTCGGCGCAAAGTCGGTCCGTGCCATCCTTCTTCGGACAAAAGAACACCACAACCCCAAGGAGATGAACTTCGATGCGATCAAACCAGACGCTCTTGTTCATCGAGCTGCTTCTTCAATTCCTTCAGCTCTTCAGGTCCAAGCTTGTATGGGCGGCTTGCAAAGCGGGTTGATGCGGGCTCAAGATCGATCTTGAACTCAAGCTGGCGATGAGGAGGCATACCGAGCTCTTACGGAAAGACATCTTGGTACTCACAAGCAGTTGGAATCGAGAGATGGCATTCAGTTCGCCCTTCTCATTGAGAAAACAACGAATGGTTTCATCACGGCGGCATAGATGATCACATCATTAGAAGAGTGAGTCAATTGAATTTCCACAGCAGCACAATCAAAGTGAGCTTTGTCTTGATAAAGCCGATCCATTCGAGAATAAGATCAATATCCGAGTCACCAAGAACAATTGGTTTAGCGAAACCTATAATCGCCCATCTTGATACCGACATTGGAACCACAAGCTAGAACTCATATGCTTGCCGGAGACACAATTGCTAGAGGTTTAACCAAAATTCGAAGTGAAATCATGCTTGGCAAAAGCGGTCTCGACATGAAACAATCGATGCACGGTATCAAATAAGACTTTTGCGGGAATATCATTAGCGAGAGATTACCCATGATCACATCGGAAGAATCCTCTGCTTGAGCTGCATTCATCATATTGACCTTTGCAAACTTGGGATTATGCTTGACCTTTGCATTCTTTGGAAGATTTCACGGAGGAGGAGGCGGAAGCGCCTCTGGTTGAAGCACTTACTTAGCGTAGTGACCCTTACTGCGACACTTGTTGCAAGTGACCTCGAGAGGCGGACGGTGGTAAGGAGCACTTGACCTTGGAGCTTGAGAATTAGACTTGTTACGATAGCTTGGGTTGGGTGGGTGGGAAGATCCACGACCACTGAGTTCTTCTATTTGGTAAAAATTGGCGGAGCGGAGGAGGGGCAGTAAAACTTCTGCTTAGCTGCCACTTGAGAGGACGAAGGACTGAACTGCATCCTGATTCTCTTCTTAGAAGCCTCACATTTGAGCTGGGCAGCTTCTTGCTTGAGCCATGTTGTAGAAATCATCATACTTATCTGGCTCAAACAGCACAAGAGGTAATTGCAGATCTTCTCTCGGACCACCTCTGAATTGATAGATCATACTCTTTTCATCGAGTGCGTCTTGCTTAGCAAAGCAGCGAGCCACAGGCTGGATATTGTATTGATAGAGCAGACATGTTGCCCTGCTTGAGATTGCGGAACTCCTCACGCTTGCTCTCAACAACACTTTTGAATGTGATGAGCTCTGAAATCCGGCGGAACTCATCGAGAGTAATGACACGACCTCCTCTGGAATCTTTGTATTCTTTGGTACCACTCAGCAGACTTGATCCTTGAGTTGAAGCGATGCAAACTTGACAAAGTCCTCGAGTGCGACATTGCTACTGATCAAAGTGCTTGCAGATGTCCACTAACCAATCGTCGGCGTCGTGGCCTCGACCACGAAGCGAAAAACTTGGCTGATTAGCGAGGCGGCGGGAAGTAGCAAAGTGTGGCTGATTGTTGCCTTGACCTTGATTGCCTTGATTGCCTTGCCCGAGTGCGTTCTTGCAAGAGCTGCAAAATCATCGAGCATTGGCATTGGTGGCTGCCATGATAGCTTGCCGGGCCTCTGCGGAGGCGGAGGTGGAGGTGGAGGTGGAGGATTGACTGATCCCCATCATTGCGATCCGGATTGAGGCAGCGTTGGCGGAGCCATCTGAAGAGGTGACATCCGTTAGTCCTTTGATAGACAAATTGATAAGTAGAATCAGCGGATAGAAATTGCAACATATAGTCTTCACAATAAACATTGAACAAGAATGAGCAGATGAATTCAAAGTTAATCATCACCACGTCCATTAAGGTGAAAGCCACTTAGATAAAGGATATGGAAATAACATCATCTTAGAAACAATCCGATATATCTGGCTGAAAACAAAAGGTTGGCTTCTAGAATGAGCGGAACAAACACATGATAGAATTTACGCCCAAAGTGTTAGTGGTGGGGCCCTACGGACGAAGTATAGCAGACGTCACGAATGACAAACAAGGCGTCCCGAATCAGCATAGCCAAGGATTCTTTAAGGCGTCTCGCGACCACTGTAAATCGGCCCGTGAAAGGCGGACCACTGAGCGTTGAACCCCAATCTCAAATCATACATAGCCGGAAAGAATATCACATAAGCTACTAGAATTCCCACCTATAAACTCCGAAACTTTCGGTTATGCAATCGGGTGTTGGGGATCTGGGGACACAAAATATATCACCCAAACTAACAATACCTAGATCCGGTGTATCCATCCGTCAACACATAACCAAGAAATCCTCGGAAATCGTGTACCTCGACCTTGAAAACATCCGTTATACAAGTCATGGCAATACTCCCTTTTCGCCACGATCTTGGGCTATCGAGGTTATCTCACCAACAAGCTGCACAAAAGAGATTTCGATGTCGGCAAAACTCAGGTATTCGAACGCAGCGATAAAATTGTGGCGACAACACCTCGGAGCTCAACTCCCGGGATCTGCCACAACCCTAAATGTCGGGAGGCACCAAGAACAATGTTCTCGTCACAACACCATGAACGATTCCAAGATACCACGTGATCCTAAAATTTTTTAGTGAAATTTGAGAAGGAGAGTCAAAACTCTCGTCGGGATACCTCCTGAGCTGACGAAGGACTGGGAGTAAAAAGAATCCTACTCTCGATATATATAATCCTAAGACTCAAAACATTTTCCATTCTAGACTCAACAACATGACAAACAATCAAGTAGGGGGCTCCTAAGTGAGGAAGGCTCGATTACCAACATAGCATACCGATGCGGCTATATCTCCACGTGTCGAGAGCACGACTTAGAAACATAACATTGAAAGCAATGTATGCATAAGTGAGGTAATCTTCACACAACCCATGTAATAATTAAGGGAAAGATACATAGTTGGCTTACGATCGCCACTTCACAATACATAATTAAACATCCATCATTGAGTACACTCAAGGTCGACTACGGAACCAAAATAAAGAAGATACCCCAAATGCTACAGATCCCGAATCGTCCCAGCTGGGCACCACTCACGATCATCAGGAAAAGACACATAATAACGACCACGTTCCTCGTCGAACTCCACTTGAGCTCGGTTGAATCACCTGCCTTGGCCTCGCCGGAACTGCTGGCTGTGTTTGGAAGTATCACATGAGTCACGGGGACTCGACAATCTCACACATGAGATCAAGACTATTTAAGCTTATAGGAAGGACTGAGTAGTAAAGTGGAGCTGCACAGCGACTAGCATATATGGTGGCTACATACAAAAGAAGGCGAGAAGAGGAGCAAAAGCACGTCGTGAAACTAGTAGCGATCAAGAAGTGATCTGAACTACTTACGTCGGACATAACTCCAACACCGTGTTCACTTCCGGACTCGCCGAGAAGAGACCATCACAGTTACACACAGTTGATGTGTATTTTATTTGAGGTCAACCGGGTTTTCTACAACGGACATTAACAAATTCCCATCTGCCTCATAACAGCGGGCACGGCTTTGAAAGATATTACCTGCGGGGTGTCCCAACAGCCCATTATAAGCTCTCACGGTCAGCGAAGGATAATTCCTTCTACTGGGAAGACCGATCAATCTCGGAATCCCGGACTACAAGACATTTCGACAGCAATAAAACAAGACCAGCAAAGCCGCCCGATTGTGCCGACAAATCCCGATAGGAGCTGCACATATCTCGTTCTCGGGGCACACCGGATAGGTCAGCCTCGAGTAAAACCAGCCCTCGAGTTGCCCGTGGTGGCCCATGATCTGCCGGTTGGACCCGGCACTCGAAAGAACACTGGTCGGGGGGTTAAAATAAAGATGACCCTCGGGCTCGCGAAAACCGGGGAAAAAGGCTTAGGTGGCAAATGGTAAAACCAAAGTTGGGCCTTCTTTGGGCGAGTCTTATTCAAAGCGAACTGTCAAGGGGTCCATAAATCACCCAACCGTGTAAGAGCGAAATCAAGGAACATAACACGGTATGGCGGAAACTAGGGTGGCAAGAGTGGAACAAAACACCAGGCATAAGGCCGAGCCTTCCACCCTTTACCAAGTATATAGATGTATTAATTATAGCAGAAATATATATTGTGATATCCCCAACAAGTGAACATGTTCCAACAAGGAACAACATCTCCATGTTCAACAAGGAACAAACTTCACTTCACTGCAACTAACAGCGCTATAAGAGAGCTGAAAAAGCGGTAACATAGCCAATCAACGGTTTGCTAGGAAAAGGATGGTTAGGGGCTGACATGGCAATATGGGTGGCATGATATAGCAAGTGGTAGGCATGCAGCATAGGCATAGCAAAAAGCGAGCAACTAGCATAGCAAAGATAGAAGTGATTTGAGGTATGGTCATCTTGCGCAATGTTCTCGAGTTGTCGAAAGCTTGATCCTCGTAAAGCGTTCTCAACAGGCTCCTCGTTCACGTACTCGTCTCCCGACTCTACCCAAAGCAACAACACAAACAAAGGAACCACAATAAATCACGGTGCAATGCACAATCAACATGATGCAAAACATGACATGATATGCATGATGAGATATGCAATGCTTATATGCGCTCCGGAAGGTAAATGATGAACCAGGCATCAACAGCAAACCAAGCATGCCACTGGAAAGATAAGATGATTTGGTTGAAATCGATATAAAGATCACGGAATCGGATGCACGGTTTGCAAATGACAAGCTAAACAAGAATGGCGCAAATCTGCCATTAACAGCATGATGCCACTTAGCAAGCAACAATTAATTAAGCTACTGCACCCAAACGTATCAACAAAGCACATGGCAGTGATCTACACATGATGCTCGACAAAAGATGAGCACTGAGCTACGGCTAGTTCACATCATAACAGGTTCAAACAAGCATGGCAAAAGTGCACAAAATATCAGGCTGGACATGGCAAAAACAGCATCAGGTTGCAATGTTCAGAGCAAGAAAACTACATGCTACAGGAGCTTAAAATAGCAAAACAAGGCATGACATGAATCTACTCAAAGCATAGATCAAAAGTCCCTTACTGACCATAAGCCAAAAGGTCTAGAAATATAGTAACACCCATGTCAATATTGAAAGTTCCGTTAACAGATTCAGCAACATGGCATGTCAAAACTGATAACGAGAGGGCATGTTTACAAGCTCAATGCACTCACTACAGAGCCTTATATGATAAACTAGGCATGCATACATCAAGAAGACATGACATAGAAGACATACATGGCAAGAACAATACCATAGCATAAATGGATCAACCACAACAAGATTGGCAAAATTGAATAACATGTATAAAATCTGCCAGGAAACATTTGATAGCAAAAGTAGAGCTCGATTGACTCAAGCTATGGCACTCCATAATTGCAAACAAGGGCATGGATGGATAGAGCAAGACATGTTTTACAAAACACCCTTACTGAAGTATCTCAAAATATGCATAGATCTCTCGGTATCATCAAGTAAACATGGCATCAAAATCAGCTAAACAGGGCTGAAAATCAGCAACAACAGGACACCTACTTTGCATGCTTGTGCTAGTCACCACATAGATCACAAAAATACATGGCATACACCCTGGAAAGATGACATGGCATTTTACAAAACACATGTAGGACTCAAATTCATAGGGTGCACACATTAATCATGGCAAAAATAACAAAAGTGCAAGTTCTGATAAAAATCAGAAACTAACATCACATAGCACACTTCCAACAGCATTTCGGGCATCAAGATGAGCTCAAATGAAAATGATGCAATGTAATGAAATGATCTACTCTTGAGCGAACATTTTGACATATTATCTGCATAAAATGGACATACAGATGCAAAGATATATACGTCGAAAATTGCACAAAATATCAAGAGATTAAAGACTTAGAAGAAAAGTGAGGAGAAGAGGTCAGAGGCGCGGATCGAGGCGGATCGGATCGAGGCAGGCCCGGCGAGGCAGGGCGCCGGAGGCGGTCAAGCGAGGCGGGCTGAGGCGTCGGAGGCGACAGCAGCGGCGACCTCCAGCAGGCGGAGATCCCGGTGAGGCGGCAGAGGCAAGCCCGAGGCAGGCGCCGGCCAGCGGCAGATGAGGCGCCGGCGAGGTCATTGCAGCTCGGGAAGGCCAGCCAGGCAGTGAAGCCAGCGTCCGAGGCGGCGGCAGCGGCAAGACCAGACCCTTGGGGCAGGAGGCAGGCAGCGCGGCGGCGAGGAGAAGAGGCGAAGTGGGCGCCGGGTGGTGGCGTGGCGCCCATGATTAGCGGTGGGTCAGACGCGTCCGGCTCGCCGGACGTGTCAGCCAGCGGAATGAAATAAGCTAGGGTTTCGGAGGATGATCAGGATTTTTGGGAGGTGTTTGAATAGGCATAGAGGAGCTAGGAGAGTCAAATGAGGTGTAGTTTTAGCCCACGATCGTGATCGAGCGACGGAGAACATGGGAGTGACTTAGATGGGTTATTGGGCTGTTTTGAAGGGTGTTGGGCTGCAACAAAAGGCCTTCTGCGAGAGTCGGTTAACCGTTGGAGTACCAAGCGAGCTCCAAATGACCGAAACTTGACCGGTGGTCTGGTTGGTATACCAAGGCCACTAGACAAACCTCGGTCCATTTAGAGAAGGTTTAGTACCCGCTTTGCGGAAAAAGCGTAAAAGGACGCCGGGGAGATAAGTGCGGATTGCAAAAGCGGATAACAGGGAAAAATGCTCGGAATCATGAGGCGAACACATATGCAAATCGATGCACATGATGACATAATAAAATGCATGACATGGACAAAATGCAAAAAGAAAAACCCAACCACGGAGGAATATCATATCACAATGCGAAAATGGCAAGAGTTGGAGTTACAAATATGGAAAGTTACTTCGGGGTGTTACAACACTCCACCACTACAAGAGGATCTCGTCCGAGATCTAGGACTGAAAGAACTCGGATATTGGAGCGGAGGTGATCCTCGCGCTCCCGGGTAGCTTCTCGGTTGAATGGTGTGACCACTTCACTTTCAGAATTTGATTGACTTGTTGCGAGTCTTGCGCTCGGTTACTTCAAGAATAACAGCGAGGTGCTCATGATAAGAGATCTTCTTGAAGGTCAATCTCTTGAAGTTGATAGTGCGTTCAGAGTCTTGAAGCACTTGCGAAGCTGTGACACGTGAAACACATCGTGCACATTTGCAAAGTTGGATGGAAGCTCAAGTTTATAGGCGAGATCGCCTCTTTTGCCAATTATCTTGAAAGGACCCACGTATCTGGGGCAAGCTTCCTTTGATACGAAGCGGCGAGTGCCTTTCATTGGAGAGGCAGCGGAGGTAGACATGGTCTCCAATTTCAAAAGCCACATCACGGTGCTTATCATCATAATAGCTCTTAAGGCGCGATTCGGCGGCTTTGAATTCTCACGAATGACTTGGCACATTTCTTACATACGTGATCAAGTCATTGCCAAGAAGTTAAGCGTTCACTGTCTCGAGACCAATTGAGAGAATGCGGCACTACGCCATAGAAAATTCGAATGGGGCCTTGCCGAACTAAACTTGGAAGCTGTTGTTGTAAAAGAACTTCGGCATATGGAAGACAATCTTCCCACTTCATACGAAAGAAATGACACAAGCCACGAGCATATCTTCAAGGATTTGATTAACTTCGCTCAACTTGGCCACTTGTTTGAGGATGGAAGCTGTCTTTGAAAGCGAATGTTGGTGCCCATGGCCTTGAAAGAATCCCAAAACTTGGAGGTAAAGATGCTGCCACGATGCAGAAGAGATCACTTGTGGAATGCCGTGCAAGAGACAATCACGGAGGTGTATAGCTCTGCCCGGTGAGCTGCTGTGATGGATTCTTTGATAGGAAGAAAATGAGCCACTTTAGTAAGCTTGTCAATGACAACGAAGATAGCATCATTTCACGCTTGGACTTTGGAAAGCCATCCACGAAGTCCATTTCAATATGATCAAACTTCCATTCAGGAATAGCAAGAGGTTGAAGGAGACCAGCTGGTCTTTGGTGTTACCTTTCACTCTCTGCGGACATCACACTCATTCACGAATTGAGCAATTTCTCGCTTCATTCGAGTCCACCAATATGACTGCTTGAGGTCATGGTACATCTTCGTACTTCAGGATGAATGGATAGAAGCGAATTGTGAGCCTCGTTCATAATGACTTTCTCAGATCACCCTTAGGAACCACAATCCGGTCCTCAAAAACAGTGTCTTTGTCATCAACATGGAAGCACTTGTACTTGGAAATGCCCTTGTCGATACCACGTTTCACCTTTTCACCATGGTATCCAGAAGTTGAGCCTCACGAATCTGATCTTCCAAAGTAGGAGAGACTATGAGGTTGGCAAGAAAGCCTTGAGGAACAACTTGAAGATTCACTGCGGAAAGCTTCACAGAGATCCGGTGAAAAGGCTTGAGGATTAGGCTATTGCGATAAGCCTTCTGCTCAAAGCATCTGCAATGACATTGGCCTTGCCGGGTATATTCAATACTTGGGTTGTACTCTTGAATCATTTCGACCCATCAGTCTGCACTGAGGTTGAGGTTGGGTTGAGTGAAGATGTACTTGAGACTCTTGTGATCGGTGAAAATGTCCACTTTCCTTCCCAACAAGAGATGTCTCCACGTTATCAATGCATGGACAACTGCTGCCAACTCAAGATCGTGAGTGGGGTAGTTCTTCTCGTTGAGCTTCAAGCTGGCGAGAGGTATAAGCCACAACTCTCTTCTCTTGCATTAACACAGCAAGAGACCTTGAAGAGAAGCATCACGAAAACTTCAAATGGCTTGGATTCATCGGGAGGAGTCAAGGCGGGGCTGTGGCGAGTTTCTCTTTGAGGTATTGAAACAACGTCACACTCGGGAGACCGGACATACTTCACATGCTTGGAGGAGGTTGGAAAGAGGCTTTGCAATCTTGGAGAAATTCTCAACGAATCTTGACAATAGCTTGCAAGACCAAGAAAACTGCGGAGCTGCTTGACATACGAGGAGGTTCCCAATTCACAATTGCGGACACCTTCTGGGATCAACAATGATACCCTTAGCGGAGATGATATGACCAAGATAAAGCACTTCATCAAGCCAAAATTCACATTTGGAGAACTTAGCATAAATTGGTACTCTCTGAGCTTGTCTAGCACCAATCGCAAATGTTTGGCATGATCCTTCTTATTCTTGGAAGACCAAAATATCATCAAGATATACCAAGGCGAATTCATTGGTGTAGGGGTTGAAAATGAAGTTCATCATCAGAGAGAATGTTGGAGGAGCATTGACAAGGCGAAAGACATGACGAGTATATTCATAAGAACCAAAGCTTTACGAATCTTGTCTTGGGAATATCTTGTTCACGAATCTGAATCTGATGATACCCCATCTGAAGGTCAAGCTTGGAGAACAACTGTAGCACCTTTGAGTTGCTCGAAAAGCTCATTGATGTTGGGAAGTGGATACTTGTTCTTGATTGTCTTCTTATTCAATGGGCGGTAATCGGCGCAAAAGTCGGTCCGTGCCATCCTTCTACGGACAAAAGAACACCACAACCCCAAGGAGATGAACTCGATGCGATCAAACCAGACGCTCTTGTTCATCAGCTGCTTCTTCAATTCCTTCAGCTCTTGAGGTCCAAGCTTGTATGGGCGCTTGCAAGCGGGTTCAATGCGGGCTCAAGATCGATATGAACTCAAGCTGGCGATGAGGAGGCATACCAGCTCTTACGGAAAGACATCTTGGTACTCTCACAAGCATTTGGAATCGAGAGATGGCATTCAGTTTCGCCCTTCTCATTGAGAGAAAACAACCGAATGGTTTCATCACGGCGGCATAGATGATCACATCATTAGAAGAGTGAGTCAATTGAATTCCAGCAGCACAATCAAGCTGAGCTTTGTCTTTGATAAAGCGATCCATTCAGAATAAGATCAATATCCGAGTCACCAAGAACAATTGGTTTAGCGAAACCTATAATCGCCCATCTTGATACCGACATTGGAACCACCAAGCTAGAACTCATATGCTTGCCGGAGACACAATTGCTAGAGGTTTAACCAAAATTCGAAGTGAAATCATGCTTGGCAAAAAGCGGTCTCGACATGAAACAATGCGATGCACCGGTATCAAATAAGACTTTTGCAGAATATCATTAAGCGAAGATTACCCATGATCACATCAGAAGAATCCTCTGCTTGAGCTGCATTCATCATATTGACCTTTGCAAACTTGGGATTATGCTTGACCCTTGCATTTCTTGGAAGATTTCACGAGGAGGAGGCGGAAGGCGCCTCTGGTTGAAGCACTTGTTGGCGTAGTGACCCTCCTGTGACACTTGTTGCAAGTGACCTCGGAGAAGCGGACGGTGGTAAGGAGCACTTGACCTTGGAGCTTGAGAATTAGACTTGTTACGATAGCTTGGGTTGGGTGGGTGGGAAGATCCACGGCCACTGAGTTCTTCTATTTGGTAAGGGTGGCGGAGACGGAGGAGGGGCAGGTAAAACTTCTTTGCTTAGCTGCCACTTGAGAGGGCGAAGAGGACTGAACTGCATCCTGATTCTCTTCTTAGAAGCCTCACATTTGAGCTGGGCAGCTTCTTGCTTGAGCCATGTTGTAGAAATCATCATACTTATCAGCTCAAACAGCACAAGAAATGATGCAGATCTTCTCTCGGACCACCTCTGAATTGATAGATCATACTCTTTTCATCAGTCGTCTTGCTTAGCAAAGCA
>JAHIAM010011682.1:0-13344 GCA_021605205.1 Aegilops longissima
CGGCGGATACCTTTAGGGGTGCACTTGCGCCCCCCGGCCTTTCCGTGGGATTGGATGACCCGGGCTCGAGGGAATCGAGCGAGGAGGGCGATCCGCGCGGCGCTGCTAACTCTTCTTCGCCTGCGGCCTCTGGCGTCTAGTGGTAACCGTGATCCATCTCCGTAGCATGTTCTGGATGTTACTGGCGTAGGAATTTTAATTTGCGTCGGCGCACCCTCCGTAGAAACATAGCGAGTGGTATCGAGCCTCGGTTATAGGATTTGGATTCAGATCGTATGCATATTAGATATGTGGAAGCGGCGGATGAGATCTGTTGTCCTTGAAGAGATCGGCTATGTGCGGTTGATGTGATCAAGCGCACATGGGGATCGTTGAGGCTATGTTTTACGTAAATCGGGATCGATGAGGTCGTGACGATCTACCCTACGGTCGGTCATCCCGCCAGGGGTTAACGGTGAAAGCGTAAATCCGTGATTAGCGATGATCGATAAGATCGGTCGGATCGGAGAATTGGCGTGATCGGTCAGATGTGATCTGTGATTTCAAAGCAGGACCGCCGTGTCGTAGCGCCGTGTATTCGTACCCGACACACAAACCGGTAGAATCGATTCTATGCATAACTTTGTTTTGCAGGTTTGATGTGAATAGTATGGCTCATGTGTATGATGCATGTGTGTAATTTATCGTGGCATGCGTGTCATGTTTGTCGGCGGCGAGAATAAAGTGCTGTCATTATATGTATAACGACCTGCGTGTCGACTTGTGACTCTATGTAAATTCATTACTAGTTGTAGTAGTTGGATAATAGAGATCAGGTTGGTGGCTTGGCGTCGGCGTGACAAACAAGATGGAGTTAAGTAGATGGTCATCGAGTTGGAGCCGACACGGAAGAACGTCCATGAAGAGCCATACTATTTCACAATATCGTTATATTTGTGATTGTTATGCTTCTTTGTTTCTATGCATGTTAAAATGATAGAATGATCCCTCATGAATATCAAGAATGCCATCCCGATGTTGCACCTTCCAACGTCAAAATGCGTCTAGTAGTGGGCTCATAAAATTGGGGTGCTCTTTGGGTGTCCTTGAGCTGAAGGGTTAGTGTCGGACACGGACATGCCTGCATCGAGTTAACTTGACAAGGCTATCAAAAGCGGTTTTGGGCCTTGTGGCAAAAAGGTTGGGAGCGGGGTATGAGATACCTTCCGATCGGCGAGTCGTATAGAATACGATTAGCAAGGAGTTGCTTACGGATAGGTATGTTGGCTAGCATGATGCTAAAGCTCACTAGTCGCATGCACTAGTCGGATCTGAATCCTTGAGAGTTTGCGGAGGGATCTGACTTGATGGGAGTATTTCTGTTTAGGCTAGAATTACTCTACATAAACACATTGCTTAGTGATTGCATATTTTACATTTGTAGATCAATGGCACCACCTGCTCAACCCAACTTTGCATTGAAATCAATTCGGAAAAGGATAAACTGAATGGAACAAACTTTACCACTGGTATAGAAATCTGAAATTGTTCTCAAGCACGATAAAAGGAACATGTTCTAGAGGATCCACTTCGGAGGAACCTGCGATAATGCTAGTGCCACAGCTAAAAATGCCTACGAAACTTCGTTGATGAATCAGCGGAGATCAGTGTCGATCTGGCTTGTATGGAGCCCGATTTGCAATAGCATTTGAAAACGTTGAGGCTTACGATATGATCGAGAGTCTCAAGAGCATGTTCAGAACAGAGCTAGGACGAAAGGTTCAACGTCTGGCGATCCTTGATGGATTGCATGCTGAAGGAAGGTGATCCGAGCCCACATGTGATCAAGATGATCGGATATGTGCAAGCTTTGGATCGTTTGGGCTTCCGCTCTTGGATGAGCTAGCTCTGATGCGTTACGGGTTCTCTTCCGCGACTATGGGGCGTTCATCTCGAACTATCATATGCATGGCATGGATAAAGCTCACTGAATTGCATGGGATGCTCAAGGTGGCGAGCAGGATATTAAGAAAAGCCGCATCAAGTGTTGATGGTGCAGAAATAGACTAAGTTCAAGAAGAGTTGGTCTAGAAGAAGGCTAAGGCAAAGACGCACGGAGATGGTAACCTCTGCCGCTGCTAGAAATCTGGACGGACTCAAAGACGTTTGTTTTCATTGCAAGGAGACCGGTCCTTTGGAGAGGAACTGTAGCAAGTGGCTTGCGAGACATGGCAAGAAGGCGAAATGCTTCTTGAGCAAAGGTACACTTGTTGCATATGTTATAGACATTTACCTTCTGACATACCTAGTAGCTCTTGGGTATTTGATACGGATCAGTTGTTCATATTTGCAACGTTCGATCGAGGGGCTGGTAAGAACTAGGCGTGTGGCACAAGGGAGATTGACATCGGATCGGCAACAAAGCAAGAGTTGCTGCGTTGGAGTCGACGCGATGCAGCTCGACTTCCTTCGGATTCATTATGGAATTGAATAATTGTTATTACATTCACTACTTAGTCGGAACATTATTTACGCCTCATGTTTGATGAGTCAAGGTTATGAATTCAATTTAAGGACAATGGTTGTTCGATATTTTTAAATGGTATGTTCCACGGCTATGCACCCATTGTTGATGGGCTATTTATATTGAATCTAGAATCAGGAACGGTCTATAACGTAAATGTCAAGGGCATAAGCCTAATGAGATAAATCCGACATACTTAGGCATTGCCGCTTGGACATTAGTTGAAAGCATGAAGAAGCTCCATGATGATGGGCTCTAACCCGTCGACTTGGATGCGTTCAGAGACATGTGAATCATGCTTGCTTGGCAAGATGACTAAGTTCCTTTACAAAGAGTTGCGAGAGCGTCCGAAGCTATTGGAACTTATACATAGTGATGTTGTGGTCAATGAGCACAACCCGGAAGGTGGCTATCGATGCCATTGACTTTACGCGACTTGAGTAGATATGGATATATCTATTTGATGAGGCACAAGTCGGAGACTTTTGAAAAGTTCAAAGAGTTTGAGCGAGGTTGAGAATCAGCTCGGCAAGACTATAAAGCTCTGCTGATCTGATCGTGGAGGTGAGTACATGAGCAGGAGTTTGATGATCATCTGAAATTGAGGTATAGTACCTCAGCTCACACCTCAGTGCGCCAGGAGAAATGGCGTGTCGAGCGGAGGAATAGGACCTTGTTGGACATGGTCCGGTCTATGATGAACAAATCGGTTTACCCTTGTCATTTTGGGGATCGCTCTAGAAACTGCAGCTTTCACACTAATAGGGTACCATCAAAATCCGTAGACAAGACACGATGAGATGTGGTGGGAAGAGTCGGTTTGTCTTTTCTAAAGATTTGGGGTTGTGAAGCATTTGTCAAGCGACTTATGTCGGACAAGCTTACACCCAAGTCGGATAAATGCATATTAAATGGGATATCGAGAAACCTTGGGATATAGCTTCTACAACGGGAAGAGAACAAAGTGTTTGTTGCTCGGAGCAGGGTTTTCCTTGAAAAGAGTTTCTCGGTCGGGAGGCCGATGGGAGGGCGGTTCGACTCGAAGAAATCGAGGACCACTCGAGGGCGGCTCGGCTGGTGATGAAATCATATCGGTCGGTCGGGGAACCCGTAGTGGAGCGGCACGGAACCCGGAAGTCGGAAAGATTCGCAGTCGGATGTATTGTTGCTAAGCGGCAGCCGACCACGTATCACGAAGCGATGGTGAGCCAGATTCGAAGGCATGGCTAGAGGCCATGAGATCGAGTTAAAGTCCATGGATGAGAATCAAGTGCAGGACTTGGTTGATCCGCCACGGCGTAACGCCATTGGTTGCAAATGGGTCTTTAAGAAGAAAACCGATGTGGATGGAAATGTTCAGATCCACAAAGCTCGACTTAAGCTAAAGGTTATGGACAAGTTCAAGGAGTTGACTACGGAGACTTACTCGCTGATAGCGATGCTGAAATCGGTGAGGATCATACTAGCTATAGCTGCATATTTCGATTACGAGATATGGCGGATGGATGTCAAGAGCGGCTTTCCTTCACGGAAATTTAACCGAGGATGTGTATATGATACAGCCGAGGGTTTTGTCGATCCGACTAGCACTAGTAAGGTATGCAAGCTCAAGAGATCCATTTATGGGTTGAAGCAAGCATCTCGGAGTTGGAACATTCGTTTTGATGAGGTAAGTCACTGGTCTCGGTTTCATCAAAAGCGAAGGACTTCTTGTTTATACAAGAAGTTAAGTGGGAGCTCGATAGTGTTTTTGATCTTGTATGTGGACGACATACTACTGATCGGAAATAATGTTTGATGTTAAACTTCGGTCAGGATCATTGAATGGCAAGTTTTCGATGAAGGACCTTGGTGAGGCGATCTATATTTTAGGCATTAAGATCTATAGAGATAGATCGAGGAGGCTGCTTCGGCTTAAGCGAAACGTACATAGATAAAGTGTTGAAGCGGTTCAACATGGTGAAGCGAAGAAAGGGTTCTTGCGCTCTCACATGGTATAAGGCTAAGCGAGACTCGAGTCCTCGACATCGATGAAGCGAAGCAGGATGAGTAGGATTCCGTATGCCTCGGCAATGGGATCCATCATGTATGCCATGATATGTACAAGGCCTGATGTTGCTTTTGCAATAAGCCTAACAAGTAGATACAGGCCAACCCGGTGAGAGTCCTTTGGGCAGCGGTAAAGACTATTTTGAAGTACAAAAGGACTAAAGAGATGTTCCTAGTTTATGGAGGTGAGGAAGAGCTGAAATCGTGAGGGATTCGTCGATGCTAGTTTCCAAACCGGGAGATGATGTCGATCACGAGTCTGGATTGGTATGCGTCTGAGCGGAGGCGAGTGCACTTTGGATGAGTTCAAGCAGGATCGGTGGCGATTCTACCATGAAGCGAATACATTGCGGCTTGTGAAGCTGCAAAGGAAGGTGTTTGGATCCGGCATTTTCGGATGATCTTGGTATTTTCCCAGCCTCGGTGAAACCGTTGGACCTTTATTGTGATAATTCTGGTGCCATCGCACAAGCCAAGGGCGAGGAATCACCACAAGGTCGGACACATAGACGGAAATATCACGTCTGAAAGATCGTAAGAATGGTGATGTAGAGTTATGCAAGATTCACACGGATGCAAATGTTGCAGATCCGTTGACTAAGCGCTTCCACAACCCAAGCATGAGGGACGCGTTAGAGCTATGGGCATTCGATGTCTATTTGATTGACTCTAGTGCAAGTGGGAGCTGTTGGAGATATGCCCTAGAGGCAATCATGTATGATGATATTTCCTATGTGTTTATGAATAAAGATAGTCCTTGGACATTATCAATGATGTGTATCGGCAAGTCGTGACTTGTTTGTGGGACTATGCATTGTATGATGACTGTCCTAAAGGTCCCTAGTCGAAAGGGCTGTGTGGAGCGTGGCCGACTAGACTAGCATATGACCGATCGATGGCTTGGTCTCACTAGCCATGGAGCATTGGATGCTAACGGATAATATGGACTTGGAAAGGTCTGGTCGGATTCGACATAGTCGGATCAGTCGAGATAAGGTCAGTCGGACAGACCCAACTATGAGGCTTGCGATATGTCATCTGTGAGTCTCTAGTACAACATCGTTCTATGTCCTAAGACCTGGTGGCCATGTACTCGAGATGGTGATAGACTTGCTTTGGGCCAACCAAGCGCTACTCCGTGTGAGGTAGTTACAAAGGTAGGTTTGGGTTTGTCGTCCCATGCTTTCGAGACATGGTCGAGCAAGATGGGATTGCCCCTCGATCGGGAGAGATATACTCTGGGCCCTCGTGTGATCGACAGGAACAGCATGGCCATGCGACAAGGATTATGAGATAATCCGGACAGTGGTCGTATCCTTTGGAGCGAAAAGAGGTCGGGCTAGCACAAGGATGACAGTCTGCCTTGAGCCCGACAACATATATCGTGTGGCAAAAGGAATGGAAGTATGATGTCTGGTTACGTCTAACCAGCTTCATAAATGCGCTTGGTGGTGACGCCTTGCTAGAGGCCGCTACCAACCGTCAGGTCGGAGTGATCGAGCGTGACCAAGCCGACTTGAACCTAAGAATTCGCAGCAAGGAAGGAACCTCGAGGTCGGTTCGTAGGACCTGGTCGGATGTGATCCGAAGCTGGACTAGGAAACGTGACCGAGTAGACTTTGGCTTTAGGGTCGTCGCGAGGCCCAAGTGTTGAGCCATGACGGCGCCTATATAAAGTGGAAGTGCGGCACTCTTGATGGGTCGAGGCAGAACACTTTGGCCTCGGGAGGCGGATCGCTTCGACCTCGGGGTAGATCGTTCGACCTCGGGAGCCACCTCCACTTCCGCCCGGTGGGTGATCGGACCTAGCAGTCCGCCGCTCGGTGTTCCTCCCCTGTGAGATACCGTTAGGCGGTGCACTTGGCGCTCCGCGAACTTCGTCGTGGGATCGGACGACCGGGCGCTCGAGGAGATCGAGCGAGGAGGAGGCGATCCGCAGCGCGCTGCCCTAACTCTTCTTCGTTGCGCGCTGCGCGTCTAGTGGTAGCGAACGTGATCCATCTCGTAGCATGTTCTGGATGTTCTATGCGTAGGAACTTTTAATTTGCGATCGGCGCACCCTACCGTAGAACACAACGTAACATAGCCAAACAACGGTTTGCTAGGAAGGGTGCAAAAGGTTAGAGGCTGACATGGCAATTTGGAGGCTTGAGGAACAAGTGATAGGTAGCGCAGCATAGCGATAGAACGAAACAACTAGCATACAATGATAGTAGTGAGATCCAGGGTAGCGTCATCTTGCCTGAAATCGAAAGGAAGAAGAAACGAGTCCATGAAGAAGGCGAGCGGATGAAGCGAACCAAGCGTGAGCGAGCGAATCCTCACGATGCATAGCAGAAACAAGAACTAACAAGAAGAAGCACACAACATAGTAAACACACCACACATGAACAAGACATGATGCACAAACAAGCATGATGCATGACAAAGCTACATGAGGCTACTCATGGCAAGAGATGATGCAAACAAGAGCAACACATCAAAGCAAGTTTAAATGAGGCGGAAACAACATATAACAATTCGGTAAGTCCTCATATGCATATTTCGAAATTGGTCCAGATCTGAATAAATCTTATGTTCAAGTTGTTAAACAGCAAGTTAAGATGCACCACAAAGATCTACGAAATTCTAGTCAAGTTACATATAAAGTTCATTAGATTGAGACTCTGACCTAGAAGATATGAGCAAAACAAGTTAAACATGGCATTGATGCAAAATGCATACAAACATCAAGCAAACACTCTCAAAACAAGGATGCAACATGATAATATGAAGATACATGCAAAATCAAGCAAGTTTCATATAGAGCACACTCAAAACGGAGCAACGGTTCAACACATACACTCTATACAAGTTATAGCAACAATCTGTCCATAACAGCAACTAGGCATATTGCCAGCATCAAAACAACATGCTACAGCACCTCAACGTAATAACAAAATGCATGGGCATGATGTACAGGTAAAGCATTACAAAACATGAACACTGAGCTATCTCCAGAAATCACTAGAACATGCTCAAAATGACATGGCAAGACTGCAAATAATAACAGTTTCAGACTTTGCAGAAATTAACATCAGGTTGCAATGTTTAGAGCTATGAAACAACATGCTACAGGAACTTATCATGGCAAACAAAGGCATGGCATGAATCTAATCAAATCATATAACAAAAGTCCTTTACTGACCATGAGCCAAAAGGATCAGAAAATATGATAGCACCCATGTAAACATGCAAGTTATATAGATTCATACATAGCGAGGAACAACAATAAGTAGGCATGTTGGTGAGCTTGAATCACTCACCACAGAGCAATACATGACATGTCAAGGCAACTCACAGTAAGAAGACATGGCATAGAAGCTATACATGCACGAACAACATCATAGCATACGGATCAACTATAACAACCTTGGCAAAATTGAATAACATGTAAACAACCTGCCGAGGAAACATTTTATAGCAAAAGTAGAGCTCGATTGACTCAAGCTATGGCACTCCATAATTGCAAACAAGGCCATGGATGGATATAGCAAAACATGTATAACAAAACATCCTTACTGAAGTATCTCAAAATAAGCATGGATCTCTACGTAGCATCAAGTTTACATGGCATAAAAATATCACAAAAGCGAGAATGAAATCAATGACATCATGAAGCCTAGTTTGCATGCTTGTGCTAGTCACACAGAGATCACAAAATACATGCATACACCCTGTAAATATGGCATGGCATATTACAAAACACATGTAGGACTCAAGTTCATAGGGTGCACACATCAATCATGGAAAAATTGACAAAAGTGCATGTTACGATAAGAATCTGAAACTAACACCACATAGCCCTCTTCTAACAGCATTTCGGGCATCAAGATGAGCTCAAATGAAAATGATGCAATGATATGAAATGATGTACTCGTCGGGGCGAACAATTTGACATATTACGCACGAAGCGGAGCTACATGCACAGAGTTATGATGCGATGAAAATGCATAAAAAATCACAAAAACTAGGGACTTAGAGTTTTACCCCTCGAAAAGTCAGCGGGCGGAGATATCCGGGCGCGGGGATCCGGGACGGAGGCGCGCCGTTTGGTTGGTTGGTGGTGGTGGATCTCATCAGGCCATCGGATCCGGCGAGCGGCTCGCGAGCCTCGGCGGGCCGGGAGTGGGCGAGGCGGAGGTTCGGCGGGGCAGGCGCGGAGGGCGCGAGGACTGTGGGCGGCGGCCGTGAGCAAACTCGGCGGAGGGCTCAGGCGGCTCGGCGGGCGGGCGAGAGGCGGCGGAGCCGGAAGAGCCTGTGAGCCCTGGGAGGCACGGCGGCAGGCGGCAGGCCAGGGGCAGCATGGCCAGCCTGTACGTGGCAGCCGGCAGCAGCCCAGGGCACAGCGCAGCCGGAGCGCGCGACCACGTGCGCTCCGATTAGGCTGAGTGGCGCTGATGTCGGCCGTCGTGGACATGTCGGCGCGGAGGATTTTAGGGTCGGGGGATTTGGACCTGAATTTGGAGGGAGGTGTTTATATAGGCATAGGGAGCTAGGAGACTCCAAATGAGGTGCGGTTTTGACCCTTGATCGTGATCAAGCGACCGAGAAGCATGGAGGGAGTTGCTGGGTTTTGGGCCACTTTGGAAGGGTGTTGGGCTGCACACAAAAGAGGCCTTTGCGGTTACCGGTTAACCGTTGGAGTATAAGCGACCTCAAATGTACGAAACTTGCAGGCGGTCTACGGTGCTATACCAAGGCGCTTGACAAACCTCGGTCCATTCGAGGAAGTTTAATACCCGCTTACGAAAAAGAGGTAAAAGGCGCAGGAAGCATAAGTCTGGGATTGCAAAAGCGGACACGGGTAAATGCTCGGATGTATGAGAGCGAACACGTATGCCAAATGAAATGCACATGATGACATGATATGAAATCAGAGCGATGACATGGCAAAATGCAACATGCAAGCAAATGACATAGCAGACGGCGAATAACTAGCGAACACTGGCGCGCCGGATCGGGCGTTACAAGCAGTGAGCACCCATGTTCCTTTGTTTCGAGAAACGCAGACGAGTGTGACTCTACATATCTGTGAGGCCGCGATGGGTCGAAGCATAGGCATGGTGTGGTATTATGTAGAAGTCACGCTCGTCGTGTTTGGTTTTAGAATAATTCCGTCGACCGATCAGGATGGAGAAGCGCGAGGCGTTCATGCATGAAAAGCCTGATTTGGTTGAAGTCATGGTGAACACCACTGTTTACTCTATGAGAGCGCGGAATGGCCTATTCGAGAGCGCTGGTGTGGTATATTCTGCGCGGGCATGGGTCGGAAGGCCGCGGCATGGTATCCTGTTTTGTTGAAATGATTCCGTTGAGCGTTAGAAGAAGAAACCCGGACATGGCTGTTTGGGGATCGCTCTAGAAACTGCAGCTTTCACACTAATAGGGTACCATCAAAATCCGTAGACAAGACACCGCATGAGATGTGGTGGGAAGAGTCGGTTTGTCTTTTCTAAAGATTTGGGGTTGTGAAGCATTTGTCAAGCGACTTATGTGGACAAGCTTACACCCAAGTCGGATAAATGCATATTAAATGGGATATCGAGAAACCTTGGGATATAGCTTCTACAACGGGAAGAGAACAAAGTGTTTGTTGCTCGGAGCAGGGTTTTCCTTGAGAAAGAGTTTCTCGGTCGGGAGGCCCGTGGGAGGGCGGTTCGACTCGAAGAAATCGAGGACCACTCGAGGGCGGCTCGGTGGTGATGAAATCATATCGGTCGGTCGGGGAACCCGTAGTGGGCGGCACGGAACCCGGAGGTCGGAAAGATTGCTGAGTCGCGATGTATTGTTGCTAAAGCGGCAGCGACCACGTATCACGAAGCGATGGTGAGCCCAGATTCGAAGGCATGGCTAGAGGCCATGAGATCGAGTTAAAGTCCATGGATGAGAATCAAATGCAGGACTTGGTTGATCCGCCACTGGCGTAAGCGCCATTGGTTGCAAATGGGTCTTTAAGAAGAAAACCGATGTGGATGGAAATGTTCAGATCCACAAAGCTCGACTTATCGCTAAAGGTTATGGACAAGTTCAAGGAGTTGACTACTGACGAGACTTACTGCGATAGCGATGCTGAAATCGGTGAGGATCATACTAGCTATAGCTGCATATTTCGATTACGAGATATGGCGAGATGGATGTCAAACGGCTTTCCTTCACGGAAATTTAACGAGGATGTGTATATGATACAGCCGAGGGTTTTGTCGATCCGACTAGCACTAGTAAGGTATGCAAGCTCAAGAGATCCATTTATGGGTTGAAGCAAGCATCTCGGAGTTGGAACATTCGTTTTGATGAGGTAAATCACTGGTCTCGGTTTCATCAAAAGCGAAGAGGATTCTTGTTTATACAAGAAGTTAAGTGGGAGCTCGATAGTGTTTTTGATCTTGTATGTGGACGACATACTACTGATCGGAAATAATGTTTGATGTTAAACTTCGGTCAAGGATCATTGAATGGCAAGTTTTCGATGAAGGACCTTGGTGAGGCAGTCTATATTTTAGGCATTAAGATCTATAGAGATAGATCGAGGAGGCTGCTCGGCTTAAGCGAACCGTACATAGATAAAGTGTTGAAGCGGTTCAACATGAGTGAAGCGAAGAAAGGGTTCTTGCCGCTCTCACATGGTATAAGGCTAAGCGAGACTCGAGTCCTCGACATCGATGAAGCGAAGCGGATGAGTAGGATTCCGTATGCCTCGGCAATGGGATCCATCATGTATGCCATGATATGTACAAGGCCTGATGTTGCTTTTGCAATAAGCCTAACAAGTAGATACCAGGCCAACCCGGTGAGAGTCCTTTGGGCAGCGGTAAAGACTATTTTGAAGTACGAAAAGGACTAAAGAGATGTTCCTAGTTTATGGAGGTGAGGAAGAGCTGTCGTGAGGGATTCGTCGATGCTAGTTTCCAAACCGGCAGAGATGATGTCGATCACGAGTCTGGATTGGTATGCGTCTGAGCGGAGGACGTGATTACCTTTGGATGAGTTCCAAGCAGGATCGGTGGCGATTCTACCAGAAGCCGAATACATTGCGGCTTGTGAAGCTGCAAAGGAAGGTGTTTGGATCCGGCATTTTCTGGATGATCTTGGTATTTTCCCAGCCTCGGTGAAACCGTTGGACCTTTATTGTGATAATTCTGGTGCCATCGCACAAGCCAAGGGCGAGGAATCACCACAAGGTCGGACACATAGACGGAAATATCACGTCTGAAAGATCGTAAGAATGGTGATGTAGAGTTATGCAAGATTCACCGGATGCAAATGTTGCAGATCCGTTGACTAAGCGCTTCCACAACCCAAGCATGAGGGGCACGTTAGAGCTATGGGCATTCGATGTCTATTTGATTGACTCTAGTGCAAGTGGGAGATGTTGGAGATATGCCCTAGAGGCAATCATGTATGATGATATTTCCTATGTGTTTATGAATAAAGATAGTCCTTGGACATTATCAATGATGTGTATCGACAAGTCAGTGACTTGTTTGTGGGACTATGCATTGTATGATGACTGTCCTAAAGGTCCCTAGTCGAAAGGGCTGTGTGGAGCGTGGCCGACTAGACTAGCATATGACACGTCGATGGCTTGGTCTCACTAGCCATGGAGCATTGGATGCTAACGGATAATATGGACTTGGAAAGGTCTGGTCGGATTCGACATAGTCGGATCGAGTCGAGATAAGGTCGAGTCGGACAGACCCAACTATGAGGCCTTGCGATATGTCATCTGTGAGTCTCTAGTACAACATCGTTCTATGTCCTAAGACCTGGTGGCGCATGTACTCGAGATGGTGATAGACTTGCTTTGGGCCGACCAAGCGCTACTCCGTGTGAGGTAGTTACAAAGGTAGGTTTGGGTTTGTCGGTCCCATGCTGCGAGACATGGTCGAGCAAGATGGGATTGCCCCTCCGATCGGGAGAGATATACTCTGGGCCCCTCGTGTGATCGACAGGAACAGCATGGCCATGCGACAAGGATTATGAGATAATCCGGAGTGGTGGTATCCTTTGGAGCGAGAAAGAGTCGGGCTAGCACAAGGATGCAGTCTAGCCTTGAGCCCGACAACATATATCGTGTGGCAAAAGGAATGGAAGTTGATGTACGGTTACGCTAACCAGCTTCATAGTGCGCTTGGTGGTGAGCGCCTTGCTAGAGGCCGCTACCAACCGTCAGGTCGGAGGTGATCGAACGTGACCAAGCCGACTTGAACCTAAAAATTCGCCGCGCAAGGAAGGAACCTCGAGGTCGGTTCGTAGGACCTGGTGGGATGTGATCCAGCTGGACTAGGAGCGTGACCGAGTAGACTTTGAGCTTTAGGGTCCGTCGCGAGGCCCAAGTGTTGAGCTCATGACGGACGCCTATATAAAGTGGAGTGCGGCACTCTTGATGGGTCGAGAGACAGAACACTTTGGCCTCGGGAGGCAGGATCGCTGCCTCGGGAGGTAGATCGTTTGGCCTCGAGGCCACCTCCACTTGCCGCCCATGGGTGATCGGACCTAGCAGTCCGCGCTCGGTGTTCCTCCGCCTTGCGCGGATACCGTTAGGCGGTGCACTTGCGCTCGGCGAACTTCGTGCGTGGGATCGGACGACCGGCGCTCGAGGGAGATCGAGCGAGGAGGCGATCCGCGGGACGCGCTGCCCCAACTCTTCTTCGTTGCGGCCTGCGGCGTCTAGTGGTAACGAACTTGATCCATCTCCGTAGCATGTTCTGGATGTTCTTGCGTAGGAACTTTTAATTTGCGTCGCCACCCCT
>JAHIAM010011684.1:0-16922 GCA_021605205.1 Aegilops longissima
GTTGTTCCCTTTGTCATCGGTATGTTACTTACCCGAGATTCGATCGTCGGTATCCAATACCTAGTTCAATCTCGTTATCGTAAGTCTCTTTACTCGTTCCGTAATACATCATCTCACAACTAACTCATTAGTTGTAATGCTTGCAAGGCTTATGTGATGTGTATTACCGAGAAGGCCCAGAGATACCTCTCCGACAATCGAGTGACAAAACCTAATCTCGAAATCGCCAACCCAACATGTACCTTTGGAGACACCTGTAGTACTCCTTTATAATCACCCGTTACGTTGTGACGTTTGGTAGTACCAAAGTGTTCCTCCGTAAGCGGAGTTGCATAATCTCATAGTTACAGGAACATGTATAAGTCATGAAGAAAGCAATAGCAACATACTAAGCGATCAAGTGCTAGGCTAACGGAATGGGTCATGTCAATCAGATCATTCTCCTAATGATGTGATCCCGTTAATCAAATGACAACTCATGTCTATGGTTAGGAAACATAACCATCTTTGATTAACGAGCTAGTCAAGTAGAGGCATACTAGTGACACTCTGTTTGTCTATGTATTCACACATGTATTATGTTTCCTGTTAATACAATTCTAGCATGAATAATAAACATTTATCATGATATAAGGAAATAAATAATAACTTTATTATTGCCTCTAGGGCATATTTCCTTCAATTGCTGGTTTGGCTTGAAAGCCATTAATCTTCGTTCATGGTAGGTCGTTTTTTAGAACACTTTTTTAAGAAAACGCCGGTATTGCAAGTTTAGTATTTTTGCTAGTTGGTAGGCCACATTTGATGATGTGATGCGGAGGTCTCCCATTTTTTTGAATTTTTTTGATTTTTTACGGTGTTTTCAAAAACCGGAGGATTTCGTCGCGGCAGCCGTCCGTGGCTAGGGATTGAGCCATGCAAATCTGTTGTCGATTCTGTGATGAAATGCCTACATGTGAAGCTAAAAAGCATTTTTAGTTTAAATAACGGGCAAGCTATGGAGGACCCGCAGTTCAAATTCCAGCCAGTTCCAGCTGAATCGGCCGAAGGTGGTCTGAATTGTCGGGAGTAGCTACGAGGGTCGGAAATGCATGCTTTTTGGCGACTGTCCGTAAAATAGGGTCTATTTTGAGATAGACATGGAATGGCGCCGTTTGGGGTGACCCTCCTTGTAGCCGCTTCACGAAAAACGCATGTCTTCAGCATTGAAAAAATGAAAAACGGTTTTTCTTGTTAAACATGTTGGAACCTCGCTCTGGCAACATTGTTTGCCATCACAAGACGGAGGCATGCGCCCAATTTGGGAATATTATCAGAAACTATTCATCGGATGCGGCCATATCATTGCTAGTTTGGCTTGAAAGCCATGAATCTTCGTTCATGGTAGGTCGTTTTTTAGAACACTTTTTTAAGAAAACGTCGGTATTGTAAGTTTAGTATTTTTGCTAGTTGGTAGGCCACATTTGATGATGCGACGCGGAGGTCTACCGTTTTTTGATTTGTTTTGAATTTTTTATGGTGTTTTCAAAAACCGATGGATTTCGTCGCGGCGGCCGTCCGTGGCTAGGGTTTGAGCCGTGCAAATCTGTTGTCAATTCTGTGATGAAATGCCTACCTTGTAGCCGCTTCACGAAAAAACGCATGTATTTAGCATTCAAAAAATGAAAAACGGTTTTTGAATTTTTTACGATGTTTTCAAAAACTGGCGGATTTCGTCACGGCGGTCGTCCATGGCTAGGGTTTGAGTCATGTTTTTATCATTCAAAAAATGAAACTTATATTGTTTCATACATGAGCATGCACAAAAACCCATAATTTTATCTTTCATCCATGAGCATGCATAAAATATTTCAATTCCCATCAATTACCAAACTAAATATTCATTGTTAAGAAATTGACATGTTTAGATGACACATCATACAAAGATCCATGAGCATGCACAAAATTAAACCTGACATACTTAACATTGACATGTTCAGATTACACTAATAAGCTTAAACCCAACATGCTTAACATTGCCACTTCATTTTCTTAACATATTCACTCCTCCTTCTTCTCCTTCATCAACCTGATGCGCTCACAGTGGTGAATCCCAACGCGGATGTACTCCTATACTACAATTGGCATGGTCCTGTCGCCCAGCTGTGGAATCGCCGGCGCCACTACCATCGCGAGGTCATCGTTAGGCACCACCATCGCTAGGTCAGTGTCAGGCACCACAATAGCGACGTCTTCGTCAGGCACCACCATAGCAGGGTCGTCGTCAGCCACCACCATAGCAGGGTCGTCGGCGGCCACCACCATAGCAAGGTCGGCGTCAGCCACCACCATAGCAAGGTCGTCATCCCCGCTCTGCTCCTCTTCTTGCCCACTCTGCTCCTCGTCATCCCGGCTCTGCTCCTCGTCATCCCCTCTGCTGCTCCCACTGCCTGGCCAAATGCAAAAAAGTGTGAACATGGTGTTGTCGTCGTGCTGGTAGAGGAAGCCAAAAGGACAGGAAGAAGAGAGGCGGAGAGCTTACTGGCATCGTCGTCGTGCTGGTAGTACATGCGGCACATGGTGTTGTCGAACATCTTCATGGTGAACATGGCGTCGCCGTCGTAGCAGAAGACAAGGAAGTACCCGAGCTGTAGCTCATGGGCACGGGCGAAATGCTCCCAGCCGGGCCCTAGGTACATGTGGCCTTCACCATCGAACACCACCAACACGTCCCACAGCCTATGAAGCCCGCTGCCGGCCTCCCACAGCTTCACTTTACTCACGGCCAGCGAGCATCTTCACAAACTTGTCAGGCAGCCTCTGCAGCGAGGGTCAAGCAGTGGTTAATTGTGGCAATCAAGCACTAGACAGCAGAGTGATGATAAAGAAATGAGTGATGATAAACATACGTGCCTACTGCAAGATTTCTCAATTACGATCTCGAAGAACTCGAAACCTTCCAAGCGAGCCATCTCACTTCTCTGAAAAGCAGCATTGTAAATTAAACAACAGGACTTGACAAAAATAGGAAACAAGCACTTCAAAACAGTAGAATAATTACTACATGTGTTTGCCAGGGCCTCAATTTGCAATTCTACTATAAATGTCAATGGCCTCAATTT
Source organism: Aegilops longissima (assembly GCA_021605205.1). Lineage (NCBI taxonomy): Eukaryota > Viridiplantae > Streptophyta > Magnoliopsida > Poales > Poaceae > Aegilops > Aegilops longissima. Next base: position 3,102 of record JAHIAM010011684.1, read on the forward strand.
GCTCCTACTATATGTTGGCAAAGGGGCAATGAGTAGAAATGGCAAAAACATCAACAGACTTGAGCAACACCACCATTAACATGTGACCAGCACAGAAATCAACCACACAGACACACAGACATCAACAGCAGATGGAAAAAACAAGGACATTTGTGATGGCAAAAACATCAACATCACTCTGCTCCTCTTCTTCTACTCATTCCATATTTTGCAAAGCACCAAAAACATCAATAGAAGAAGAGGAGAAGAGCAGAGTGGGCACTCTGTTTTCTTCTTCTACTCATTCCATATTTTGCTAGCACCAAAAACATCAACATCAACAGGGCCTCAATAGTAGATAAGAAACCTAATCTATCTACTTTACCCAATTTGAACCATATCATATTTTGCTACTACCAATAGAACATCTGTTTAATTGCTGATTGAAATACAAATACAAATTCAAACCTGGCAAATGCCAGGGCCTCAACAACACCCTTGACAATGCCAAATTTGCCAGATGAGAGCATCACTACATCCAATTGAACATCTCACTGAACTAAAGAGCATCAGTACAACAACACATCTCTCACTGAAATAAATAGCGTAATCCAATCTCAACCTCCTAATCCGATCCTGACCAGCAGAGACAAGAACATTACTAATCAATCAACATCAACAAACATCCTAATCCAATCCTAATGAAACCGTGATCCAATCTAGGCGCAGGCAAGAACCCCAAACCCTAGAAAAATAACAGCATATGAACCTAATCCAATCTAGGCGCAATGTTGAACCTAATCTAGGCACAATGTTGAACCTAATCCAACGGAGAGCAGAAGATAAAGGAGCAGAGTGGGCTTACCGGGGAAGAAGTTGTCGCAGGAGGCGTCGGACCAGCAGAGGCGTCGGGGAGAAGGGGAGGCTGTCGCCATCGCCGTTGATGGAGGAGAAGGGGAGGTTGTCGCTGTCGCCGTTGATGGAGGAGAACGGGAGGTTGTCGATGTCGCCGTCGCCGCCGCCAGATTCGAAGGGAGGGAGAAGTGGACAACTAGTTCTATGGAGAGGGGGAGTGGGTCCCACTTGTCAGCGAGTTCTATTTGATATAGAATAAAGTTCATGTACTCAATCAAGAGCCTCATCCTAGCTCAGTGGTAGAAACATAGTAATGTACGCGTTAGGTCGTGGGTTTGAGTCCCCGCTCGCGCATTTTTTTAGGAGCGCACTAGGTCGTGTGTGCTCGGTCGCGGTTTTGAATTAGACTGTATAGTGGAACAACTAGACCATAATCAATATTCTCTTCCTAGCTCAGTGGTTCTGGACGCAGTGGAATAAGTGCCATGTCGTGGGTTCAAGTCCCCGCTCGGGCAAATTTTTTTGCCCACTGTGCAAAATTTCAGTTAAAACCAGCATCACATCACAACCAAAAACTACATCAGTATCTTCACCATCTGCTACAACAATAAGCATTGAAAATGCACCAGCATCATAACAATCACAACAAGTGTTTTGCATCCAAAATGCTTACAAAATACTACAACCATTAGAATCTCATCAAATGCTTACACAATGAAATCAAATGTTTTGCATTTTGCATCAAATACTACAACCAACATTTTGTCACATGATCACACCACTACAACCATCAGGATCTTCAAGCATTTTGCTACCTGGAGATAATTGTAGTACATCAGGATCACCATGCATATGCACAAGAAGGAAAACTACAGAGAGTTAGAAGGATCACCAAGGAGACCAAACTTACCTTCATGTCCATTCGCTACTCATCGTCGTCGATACGAAAACAAGGAACTCTATGCCCACTCCTGTTTTCCTCATCATCACTACAATATTGCAGCATAGTATGATCAGTCCGGTTTTCCTCATCCTCGCTCTCATGTTCATCCGCTACCACCTGTCCTCATTTCTTGATGCCTTCAACTGTTGCAGCACCAACGATCACACGTTCCCTGTCCCTTCGCACTCTGCTTTGCACCGGAACTTCCATAGAGTCATCATCAGCTTGCAACGGAACTTCGTAGAGTCATCATCTTGGTATGTTAGTCCACCATCACTGGGGACCTTTTCCACTTATGTTTCAGTCACACTCCACAAGTGTCTGTGCTCAAAGTTTTGCACAACTCGCCATTTTTCGTGCAAAAGAGTGTCTGGCAGATAAAACACCATTGTTGCTTGTGTTGTTAGAATAAAGGGATCACTCTTATACCAGCACCTTGCAGTGTTGATGCTTTTGAAGTGGCCATCATATTTGACAAAAGAGTCTCTCTTCTTCTTGCTATCAAGCTCAAACCACATCAATAAAATGTATATCACATATACCTTTGGTGTTGTCGGCCTTCTTGTCCGCTAAGTAGTTGGGGTAGTTCCGCTTCCAGTGACAGTTTCCCTTGCAATAAAATCACTTAGTCTCAGGTTTGGGTCCGTGCTTTAGCTTCTTCCCGGCAACTGGCTTACCGAGCGAGGAAACTCCCTTGCCGTCCTTCTTAAAGTTCTTCTTACCCTTGCCTTTCTTGAAACTAGTGGTTTTATTGACCATCAACACTTGATGTTCCTTTTTGATCTCCACCTCTCCGATGATTTCAGCATTGAAAATACCTCAGGAATTGTTTTCACCATCCCCTGCATAGTGTAGTTCCTCACAAAGCTCTTGTAGCTAGGTGGGAGCGACTAAAGGATTCCATCAATGACCGCGTCATCCGGGAGGTTAACTCCCAGCTGAGACAAGCGGTGTGCAACCTGACATTTTGAGTATGTGCTCACGATGTAACTATTCTCCTCCATCTTACAACTATAGAACTTGTCGGAGACTTCATATCTCTCGACCCGGGCATGAGCTTGGAAAACCATTTTCAGCTCTTGGAACATCTCATATGCTCCGTGCTGCTCAAAATGCTTTGGAGCCCCAACTCTAAGCTGCAAAGCATGCCGATTGAACAGGAGTAATCATCACTATCGATTGCCAGGCGCTCATAACGCCTTGAGTTTACGGGAAAACGGTGCTTCACCTAGCGGTGCATCTAGGACATATGCTCTTTTGGCAGCTATGAGGATGATCCTCAAGTTCCGGACCCAGTCCGTATAGTTGCTACCATCGTCTTTCAGCTTGGTTTTCTCTAGGAACGCGTTGAAGTTGAGGGCAACATTAGCGTGGGCCATTTGATCTACAAGACATATTGCAAAGATTTCATAGTAAGTTCATGATAATTAAGTTCATCTAATCAAATTATTTAATGAACTCCCACTCAGATAGACATCCCTCTAGTCATCTAAGTGATCCATGATCCGAGACAACTAGGCCATGTCCAATCATCACGTGAGACGGACTAGTCATCATCGGTGAACTTCTTCATGTTTATCGTATCTTCTATACGACTCATGTTCGACCTTTCGATCTCTTGTGTTCCGAGGCCATGTCTATACATGCTAGGCTCGTCAAGTCAACCTAAGTGTTTTGCATGTGTAAATCTGGCTTAAACCCGTTGTGTCCGAACGTTAGAATCTATCACACCCGATCATCACATGGTGCTTCGAAACAACGAACTTTCGCAACGGCGCACAGTTAGGGGGAACACTTTCTTCAAATTTTATGAGGGATCATCGTATTTATGCTATCGTTGTTCTAAGCAAATAAGATGCAAAAACATGATAAACATCACATACAATCAAATAGTGACTTGATATGGCCAATATCATTTTGCTCCTTTTGATCTCCATCTTCGGGGCGCCATCATCATCGTCATCGACATGACACCATGATCTCCATCATCGTGTCTCCATGAAGTTGTCTCACCAACTATTACTTCTACTACTATGGCTAACGGTTTAGCAATAAAGTAAAGTAATTACATGGAGTTATTCAATGACACGCAGGTCCTACAATAAATAAAGACAACTCCTATGGCTCCTGCCGGTTGTCATACTCATCGACATGCAAGTCGTGATTCCGATTACAAGATCATGATCAATCTCATACATCACATATATTTCATTCATCACATCCTTTTTGGCCATATCACATCACATGACATATGGTGCAAAAACAAGTTATACGTCCTCTAATTGTTGTTGCAAGTTTTTACGTGGCTGCTATAAGTTTGTAGCAAGAACGTTTCTTACCTACGCCAAAAACCACAACGGGATATGCCAGTTGCTATTTACCCTTCATAAGGACCCTTTTCATCGAATCTGATCCGACTAAAGTGGGATAGACAGACACCCGCTAGCCTCCTTATGCAACTACTGCATGTCAGTCGGTGGAACCTGTCTCACGTAAGCGTACATGTAAGGTCGGTCCGGGCCGCTTCATCCCACGATGCCACCGAAACAAGATAAGACTAGTAGTGGCAACTAAATTGACAAAATCGACGCCCACAACAAACTTGTGTTCTATTCGTGCATAGAAACTACGCATAGACCTAGCTCATGATGCCACTGTTGGGGATCGTTGCAGAAATAAAAAAATTTCTACGCATCACCAAGATCAATCTATGGAGTAACTAGCAACGAGAGAGAGGGGAGTGCATCTTCATACCCTTGAAGATCGCGAGACGGAAGCGTTGCAAGAACGTGGATGAAGGAGTCGTACTCGTAGGAATTCAGATCGTGGTGGATTCCGATCTTAGCGCCGAACAAAGGCACCTCCACGTTCAACACACGTGCAGCCCGGTGACGTCTCCCGCACCTTGATACAGCAGGGAGGAGGGAGAGGTTGAGGAAGATGGCTCGAACAACAGCACGACGGCGTGGTGGTGATGGAGTGGCAGTTCTCCGGCAGGGCTTCGCCAAGCTCACGCGGAGGAGGAGAGGTGTTGGGGAGGGGAGGAGCTGCGCCTTGGATGTGGTGCTGCAGCCCTCCCTCCACCCCTCTATTTATAGGTAGAAGGGGGAAGGGGGCTGGCCCCTCTAGATGACATATAGAGGGGGGGGGGGCGGCGGCCAAGGTGGAGGGGGCTTGCCCCCCAAGCAAGGGGAGGCGCCCCCCTTAGGGTTCCCCCCAACCCTAGGCGCATGGGCCCTAGGGGGGATGGCGCCCAGCCCACTTAGGGGCTGGTTCCCTTCCACCTACAGCCCATAAGGCCCTCCGGGGCAGGTGGACCCTCCCGGTGGACCCTACCGGTATACCCCCGAATATTTCCGGTGACCGTATGATGACTTGCCATATATAAATCTTCACCTCCGGACTATTTCGAAAACTCTCGTGACATCCGGGATCTCATCCGGGACTCCAAACAACATTCGGTAATCACATACAAATCTTCCTTATAACCCTAGCGTCATCGAACCTTAAGTGTGTAGACCCTACGAGTTCGGGAATCATGCAGACATGACTGAGATAGCTCTCTGGGCAATAACCAACAGCGGGATCTGGATACCCATGTTGGCTCCCACATGTTCCATGATGATCTCATCGGATGAACCACGATGTCGAGGATTCAAGCAATCCCGTATACAATTCCCTTTGTCAATCGGTATGTTACTTGCCCAAGATTTGATCGTCGGTATCCCAATACCTCATTCGGTCTCGTTACCTGCAAGTCACTTTACTCGTTCCGTAATGCATGATCCCGTGACTAACCACTTAGTCACATTGAGCTCATTATGAGGATGCATTACCGAGTGGGCTCAGAGATACCTCTCCGTCATACAGAGTGACAAATCCCAGTCTCGATTCGTGCCAACCAAACAGATAATTCAGAGATACATGTAGTGCACCTTTATAGTCACCCAGTTACGTTGTGACGTTTGGTACACTCAAAGCACTCCTACGGTATCAGGGAGTTACACAATCTCATGGTCTAATCACAAACTCGCCCCCCCCCCCCTCGATTTTCAGGAGGGATGGGCCGCCTCCCCATCTATTGAACAATCAAATTAACTCTCTTTGTAAAACCTTGTAACTCGTTTGTACGTGTAGCATCACTGAGTCTGCCACCATCCTATTTACCCGTAGCATCCTACGGAAGATCAATGGAGGCTGATCAAGATAGCTATGACTCAATCTAATCCATGCGTACTGAACGTGACAGGACCTAATTTATTTGCAACATGTGCAAACTATAAAGTGAAAATCTACGACGCATGCAAACTTCCGATTAAACATGCATGCAGGAAACAACTGATGACACGTAGCAAGATTAGAACTAACATTGACCTTCCTAATCTTGCATACCGAATGAATGTCTTGATGCCGTCCATGTCGACGTCGGCGCTGCCGTGCCCTGCACCAAGCAAAATTATAGCGCAGTTCGCGTGGCCCCCGCAGCCCGTTGGTGTTCCTTGGTCGGGCGGCTGCTGCTGTATCGTCATTGCTTCTCGGCTTCGATTCCTTGGTGACATGTGCACATCCCCACGTGATGTTTTAAGTGACACTTTCTACACACAGTTAGGCCTTCCTTTTACCTTCATCTACACACACGCAAACCTGTCCCAGATCCATAGGAACGTGTCGTCCAGCACTACTCGAATCACATTGCAAGATATGCTTGGTACAAAGTTTACCTCAGTCAGAAGTAGATGTCCACCATTCTTGCACTCAACAACGACAGATCATTTCCCTTGGATCAAAGTTGTAGGGGTGTGCCTAGAACTGGGACTTAATGAAATCTTAGTCGACTGATGTCATCTATATCTCATTTGGCCCATTTTGCCTTCTTAGTTTTTTTTGCGAGGGTTTTACCTCCTTAGTTGCTGGGTTTTTTCGCATTCATTAAGAAGAAAAGAGTTGATCAGCTAATTTTGAAAACCAAGTGAAAACCAGATTAACCAGCTATTTATGGAAAACCGAAAGAAAAACAATCACAACCGCTGAGCGACACCCATAAGGTACCCCACTCACACCACACCAGAGACGGTCTTGTCAGGATAGCGCGAAGGAGTCCCCGTTACCACTCCTCCCCTCAAGGCATCATCGCCATCCCTAAACCCTCAAATGACTCCGACTTTGCCGCTGGTGATTGTCGACTCAACCGACACTACAGAGACCGAGTAAAGCTGTTGGAACATTATTGCGAGAACTCAACTACCTGCGACCAGACAACACAACTCCGACTCAAGCAAAGAACCGCGGAGGATAACTAGGCATGGCTCGTGCCTCAGGAGATCGCCAAACGAACCACCCACTGGAGCTTTGACTTTGCAGCAACAAATCAGCTGAGGCAGTCACGCGGACACGCTGGAGAAGAGCTCACTATCGCAACTGTTGCCGCATCTCCGACATCGCTCTCCCGTCATCATTGCCATAGAAGCCTTGATATGACGACAGCGCCGACATCGAGAACTACTTCCTCGTCCACATGACATGAGGTGATACGTGCTCAATGCCGACGAAATCTCGGGGCCCCTGTCCCAACGCACCCTGCGCAGCCCACCAACACCTTCCGAGGCTGTCGCACCAATATGCATCGTCCCCACTCGAGCCACAACGTCGCACTATCCCAGATGCCCGGAGCCCATGCTGCACAGGTCAACCGCACGCAGACTGGATGCCACACGGCCGCCCCGACATGCCACCGCTCGCTGTCGAGTTGCAACGCCGTACAATCCGGATGCATGCAGCTCACACTGCTCAAGGCAACCGCACGCAGACCACAAGTGTCGCACCACATCTGGGGCCACTGCCCCTACTATAGCGCGTCGACCGGACTAACAAACTTGCAACAAAGTGGCCCAAGGTTTCCACCCAAGCGAAGGCAAAGACGATGCCACGCCCCATGGAGCTGCCTCGAGCATCACTTTCCGAGGCCACCGCCTCTGCACACATCAGTCATCCGCAGCAAGCACAAGCTAGCTCACCCAAGCAATGCCCAAAGGGAGAAGCGAGGAAGACGTCCCCATTGCTTGCTCTAGAAATCAGATGGATCTTACGTTTTCGTCGAGAGAGCCAAGGAATTCCACCACAATATCTCCATGGAGGGATACAACTCTCGAAAGCGCTGCTGTTGATGGCACCGACAGAGTTGGGTCAAGGCATGTGACTGAAAAGCCCTCATCCCTACAGTGGTCCGCGAATCTGGACCACCTGCAGGTGTGAAGACTGTCAGAGCCGCTCTTGCTGCAACTTGTGGCCTCCATTGTCGACCACCGAGCTTGACCCGCTAGCACACTCTGGGGCTCCAAACGAATGCGGATCCATCAGCCAAATCTGGCCACCACCGTGACCAAGATGCCATGGCTCACACCCCGGGGCCATCGCCCCGGCTTCCTCCTCGCTCCCCAACAGCCGAACACCGACCAGCAAGCCACTGCGGCCTATAGGGGTGGCAACCCTCCACCATGCACCATGTCACGTCCCCGCCTCACAACGTGCCGAGGCCACGAGCAAAGCCCCACTGATACGCACACGCGCACACCAGGACCGTGCCGCACCTGACCAGAGTGGCCATAGAAGCACATGCCTCCTCGACCCCAGGGCCGGACGAGAGGTGCTCCAGATTGCCGGAACAATCTTCCCGACGACCGACGTGCTGGCGCCCGCACACACCAGCCATGGGGACGACCGCTCCTAGAGGAAGGAAGCCCCGCCTCCGCCGCTGCCACACAGACTTTGCCCGGCGGCGCACCCTAGCGGCGGTGAGGAGGGAAGAAGGTGAGACGGCAGCTATCGACGGTAGCTAGTTCGCACTCCATGTCGCTCGTCTTGAGCAGAAGTTTTGGTTTCAGTGTTGCGGGCTTTTTGTTATTGTTTCTTTTTCAATGTTTCTGTCAGCTGCATTATTGTGACATGTTTGCTTTTCCCATTCGAGGAACATCCACATGCTTACACCTACTACCTTGTTTATTATCATCTCTCTACCAATAATATATTTTGCCAAGAAACGCCTATGCTGTTTTCATCACTTTGGTTTTGCAGTAATGTGTATACTCACCATAGTATCATGTAGGTTCACAACCTTTTGATATGAAAAGGTGATGTCCTTTTATTTATTGATAATGCAAAATTGAAACGCCCCTCCAAATGACGAGTGCTTACGCAAAGTTTCTTGCTAGCTCGAGCTACAAGTGCCTCTTATCTGGACCGTACGTTCGCTCCGGGATTTGAGCAGAAAAAGAGCATTAGGGCATGTACAGTGATTGATAATGTAGCCTTATCTTAAGTTTTGCATGTAATTTAGATATGGCAAGAAAAAATGTATACAATGGATCATCTCTTAGCCTGATTTTCAATAACTAGGAATTCCTAAAAATATGGTGAGACATATTGTGCTAAGAGATCATCTCTTGTCTTCTCTTATTTAAGAGAAGACAAGCCTTTTCTTATGAGTTTCCTTTCCTCCACCTCATCAATTATCCTACATGGCACACCTAAGATAGCACCGTTGTACATGCACGCCACGCAGCTGTTTCAATAGTGACTGCATGCAACTGACCTGCCCTATCGCTGCCATCTGCATGCAGGAACTGTAATCATGTGACTGCATGAGTCTGTCGCATGCAAGACTTAGAGAGAGAGAGCCGTTATGCAAACTTTTTTCAGAAAATATAATTAAGAGAGAGAGTTGCATGCACGGGTCGATAGAAAGAGAAAAAGGAAGAGAGAAGAGTTGCATGCACCGGTTGACAGAGGAATAGTAGTCTAGGAGAGAGTGTCAGAGGCATATGCAAACCTTGTGCCATAAACAGTAGTAGCTCCACATTTTTTATTGACTGACGGCGCATGACAGCAGAGTTATGCAACTAAGCTAACACATATAGGATATATAAATCTCTTTAATCCTGGCTTTTTTTTACGCAGAGGAACAGTATCTAGCAGTATATGTAATAGGCCTGTGAGCTTGCGCATGTCGGCATGTGGATGAAGATTTCATCTGCATGTGAGGAAAGAGAAAGCTTTCTGTTGGCTAAGATTTTTTCTTGTAGGCATCCAGAAATGGCCGAATTCACCGTTTTGACCCTTTTTGTAAACTTTAGCGCGATCTGACCCCGGTCCGAAAAAATTTCGTGATCTGACCCTTTTCCTACCGCCATCATCCTTGGCGGTAGGGTAACACAGCCTACCGCTGAGGGCTATGGCGGTAGGACTTTTGAGGTTGAAAATACCCTACCGCCATAGTCCTTGGCGGTAGGGTCTCGAAGATATAAATAAGGTGTGGCATTAAGTAGTAATGAAGCACTCTTGTGGAGAGTTGGCTAACGCATGCAGGCTTAACTGTTGCTGTTTTTTTGTTTTTTTTTATTTTGCACAACAAAAAGTAAACGATGTGTCCAATTAATGTTATATAAACTATTGATAAAAAATATTTTTACGAGCCTTACTATTGCCTTTTTTGTTTCGGGTTCGAGCCTTTCTGTTGCTGTTTTTTTGTTTTTTATTATTTTGCACAACAAAAAGTAAACGATTTGTCCAATTAATGTTAGCATATGAATTATTGATAAAAAATATTTTTACGAGCCTTACTATTGCCTTTTTTTGTATCTTTTTATTTTGCCCAATAAAAAGTAAACACTTTGTTCAATTAATATTAGCCTATGAATCATCTTCAGGCCTTTGCTCCATCATCTCCTCTTGCCCTCAATTATTCCTTGTCCTTAGACCTTCGTTTCCCTCTCAAGCACTACTAGATTAGGAAACTCCCTTGCTCAGTAGCAGCGGCTGCTAGCTTACACTTCATCAAGGTGAATGTTGCAGCTCCTCGTAAACTGCTCAACGCTTTTGGAATCAATCGGACTTCTAGTTTGAAGTTTGTATATGTTCTTTTGAAACTTGTGTTCTGACTCTGGAAGCCAAGAAAGGATGAAATACCTCTATGACCATTTATTTATCCTCTCCTATATCCACAAATAATTTGTTTACCCAGGGGTGGTACTACTTCCTGCTATTTTCTTATTTAGTTTAAAGTTCGGAAGGCCTTTGGACACCATGATTTGTATCCGTGTTTGGATGATAATACTGAGAATGGACTTACACCGTATTTGATCTTACTAGAGGGGTCATCTTTGTATCACAGAATTTTATAAAATAGTTACATATAAGTAACAAAAAATATTTTTATAAATAATCCATACCTTAACATTAATTGGACAAATTGTTCATCCCATCATATTGGTTTATATCTTTGCGGAAATTTCATAAGACAGTTACAGATAAGTAAAAATATTGTTTATCAATAATTCATATCCTAATAGTAATTGGACAAATTGTTTACTTTTCATTGGGCAAAATAAAAAGAAACAAAAAAAAAACCTCCGTAAGGCTTGAACATGAGACCTACCCAGTTAAACATGGACGCGCTAGCCAACTGACCACTAGAGTTATTGTGTTGTACTAGACACGGCACCTAATTTATATCTTCCAGACTCTACCGCCAAGGACTATGACGGTAGGGTATTTTCAACCCCGAACGACCGTGACGGCGCAGTCAAGTCCTACCGCCATAGCCCTCGGCGGCAGGCTGTGTTACCCTGCCGCCAAGGACGATGGCGGTAGGAAAAGGGTCAGATCATGAAATTTTTTTGAACCGGGGTCAGATCGCACTAAAGTTTACAAAAAGGGTCAAAACAGCGAAATCGGCCTCCAGAAGCCAACTAGCGAGAGCAAGTCATCCACGGAAGAGAGAGTTTTTTATTTGTGTTGAACTGTAGCCGTCATAGTGCTGCATGGCAGATACTATAGCTTTTCAGGCAGTCACTATCATGGGCCTTGCTTGTGGGACAAATTAGTTTGACAGCCTGCAAAACTTGTCAGCCACTGCGTGAATCTATAGGAATAGCAAGTCCAGCGAACGGCACCGATAAAGGGTACCGTGTAGCTGGTCCTACAAAAAACTGCTATACAGAATGAATACTCCACCAACTGCGACTCGAGAGTAATTAATGTCTACTGATGCCATCTCTCCCTTTACACACACTAGTATATCCCCACCAGACTATATATATTGTTCATTCCTCCACACTTCCTACGAGTGATTCTCTATTACTAGGTCTGGGCATATATATTAGCAAGGTAGTTGGCAACCATATTCGCAAGAGAGAAAGGTAGTTGGCAACCACATACAGGTACGAGACCATAATACAAGAACTATAGAGATATGCATGGATATACAGGGATCAGAGGCAGCGGGATGTTGGCAAATCGTGTCTACATGACCATGAGTCGTTGAAGGGGAGGCTTAAGCACATTTCCTTATACCTGCAGTTGACATGACGAGTGAAATCTTCACGGGGCATATCATTATTGAGTCCGACTGCGCCGCAGTGGCCACAGCTACCAAATACCATAACGTCCATAGATCTAAATGGTTGGTTATTTGTGAAGATGCTAAGCAATCAACTAATGAGTTTGAGTCCTATTCTCTCAGGAGGATTGGTAGAGACAGCAATCTTTTAGCCCATTGGCAGCATACAGTAGAATCAATGGTGTATTCTTTCTTCCGGCCAGTGTGCCATCTTGTAGTACTCCATTCTGTCAAAGTGATTGTAACCCTGGTCAATCGCCATTTAATATAAGCTCTCTTTTAGCCCATAAAAGAAATGCGTTCTCGACAGGTTCGATGATATGTGCCTCCAAATCCTACCGCTAATGTTCACAAAGTAAAACTACAAGTGCTAATGGGTCAGCATTACAAAAGATGCCTCTCATGGACCAATTATCTTTCTTTGTTTTTTTGAGAAACACCCTGGACCAATTATGTTTGCTGCTTGTTTTTGTGAAGGACCACAAATTAAAACTTTCACATTGGTCGAAGCTGAAATAACACTAGTAGAGCGTGGCAACTGTACCGGCTTTAACCGTACAGGGCCCACAAATTTTTCGGGCCCCAGCCCAGGGAATTATTGTACAAGGCCTATTCACTCTGTAAAGATAAACAGAGAGCCTCCCTAAAAAACAGAACAAATCAGCCCAGCAGCGACCTGGAGTCCTTGGCCGAGTGTACGAGAGAATCATTTTACAACATGCAAGGACGTGTGGAGTCGGTGACTGAGGGAGTCCAGGATTAGGGGGTGTCAGGATAGCCGGACTACCATCATCAGCCGAACTATCATTGGTCGGACTATCATCATCGATAGGACTCCAAGACTATGAAGATACAAGATTGAAGACTTCGCCCCGTGTCCGGATGGGACTTTCCTTGGCGTGGAAGGCAAGCTTGGCGATACGGATATGTAGATCTCCTACCATTGTAACCGACTCTATGTAACCCTAGCCCTCTCCGGTGTCTATATAAACCGGATGGCTCTAGTCCGTAGGATAGAAGAACAACAACCTTACAATCATACCATAGGCTAGCTTCTAGGGTTTAGCCTCCTTGATCTCGTGGTAGATCCACTCTTGTAAACATCCACAATATCAATATCAATCAAGCAGGACGTAGGGTTTTACCTCCATCAAGAGGGCCCGAACCTGGGTAAAACATCGTGTCCCTCGTCTCTTGTTACCATCCGCCTAGACGCACAGTTCGGGACCCCCTACCCGAGATCCGCCGGTTTTGACACCGACATTGGTGCTTTCATTGAGAGTTCCTCTGTGTCGTCACCGATAGGCTTGATGGCCTCTTCAATCAACAACGACGCAGTCTGGGTGAGACTTTTCTCCCGGACAGATCTTCGATTCGGTAAGCCGCGCCGGGCCAACTCACTTGGCCATCTGGAGCAGATCGAAAGCTACGCCCCTGGCCGTCAGGTCAGGTTTGGAAGCCTAAACTTCACGGCCGATATCCGAGGACTTGATCTTGATGGATCGAGCCACAGCCGAAGGCGTGCAGCGCTGTCACGATGGGCATGACCTAACTCTGCCGCGGACAGCACCTTGGGGGCCGTGACACGAATCCGCTCGACTCATAGTCCGGAGCCGATCGCTCGGATCGAGGGCGGATGGCTGGACACCGC
>JAHIAM010011685.1:0-44628 GCA_021605205.1 Aegilops longissima
CATCCTTCTTCTCTACCAAAAAAGGCAGGGCTCCCCAAGGTGATGAGCTTGGACAGATATATCCTTTCTTCAATAACTCATTTATTTGCTCCTTGATCTCTTTCAACTCATTCGGTGGCATCCGATAAGGTCTCTCTTAGATATTGGGGAAGTCATAGAGCGATAACTCAATCGGAAACTCAATGTCTACTGATAGGTGGCATTCTGGTAATTCCTCAGGGAACACATCGGGAAATTCTTGCACTCTTGCACTTCCTCTGAACAACTTGGTGAGAAATACTGATTCTTCATCTGGTGTGCCGGGCTACATACTTGATCCTCTTACTGCTCCGGGGTGGTGAGCAGAATAGACTTCTGCAGCACAGATCAATGTTCCCTTCATACTTTGACAACCAATCCATGCCTAGGATTACATCCAAGGTGCTGAGTTTCCAACACTATAGGTTCTACAGAGAATTTGTGGTTCCCGATGTTGTTGAGGTTGCAGGGACAACTTAAACTGCCATCATTTCTCCTCTGCGAGGCGGCGGAGGGGGCTTCTAAGGAGTTCTAGTCGCGTAATCCGTACTTATCCACAACTACCCTTGATATGAATGAATCGTTGCACGAGAATCAAAAGAAACCAAGCTGAGCGTGAATTCAATAAAAACTTACCAACCACGATGCATACGCTGATCATAGAGCGTTCTCCGCGTCGATGTGATTCACTTGAACGCGAGGAAAGATTGAGCTTCTTATTTGAGCCTCCATTGCCATTCCCGTTCCTCTTCCTTCTCCGGGCAGTCGGTGGCGTAGTGCCTGTCTTCACGGCACTTGAAGCGGGTGATGTGGCTCGAGATCCTTGGGGAATGGCGAACGGTGTTGATTGCCATTACCACTGCCATTGCCATTGCCATGGCCTGACTTGTTGTCACAGCTGCGGTTGTTTCCATTTCCACCATGGTTATGACCTCCATGGTTGTGATGGATGTGCCCTCTGAGTCTGCGGGTGCATGGCGGGGCTTCTGGCGAGCTCTGAATTGTGCTTCCCATTGCTGTACTTCCTCTTGCGGCTCTCTCTCGCTGCTGCTTGCCTTCGAGATGGTGGCCTTGTCTACCAGCTCCAGGTAGTTGTTGAAAGTAGCCACAATAAGCTGCATACTCAATTCATCATTTGGTCCCTCAAGGAACTTCTCACCTTGGCGGCATCGGTGGCCACATCATCGGGGCATAAGCGGGAAAGCTTGCTGAATTCCTCCACGTCTTTGTGCCCGCAGTCACGATTGCCACTGGCGTAAGTTGCGAACTCACGCTTCTTGGACTCATGGCTCCGGATGAGACATGAAAGCAGTCTGAAGCTCTTGAATTGATCCCAAGTGATGCCACCCAAGGAAAAGTGGCGGTATAATTCTCCCACCAAGAAGCTGCGGGTCCATCCGATTGATGCTGGTGACAGCGCACCTTCGACATCGGTGCATCCAACGGTGACTAGCTCTCTTCCAATCTTGCGGAGCCGATTCGTCCGACCACAATCGGCTCGGTGCTACTAGAGAACAACTGGCGGATTCAACCTCGAAATCGAGTCAAATTGTCCACGATGGTGGGTGGTGGTGGCGGTGGATTATTGGCGGGGTTGTTACGATTACGAATCGGGGAGTTGCATCGATGCATTACTGCTGCTTTGAGCAGGTAGGTGAGCTCGGTGAGGAAACCGATTATCACGTCTCGGAGGCATCTGGTGTTTTGGAGTGGGTGAGAAGATTAGAACAATGGTCTATGAAATAACACTACCCATATGAATGCACAATCATAACACACCAAACATTTATTCATTCCACTCAAACATGGTTCAAACTTCGATTACAAAAGCTCATGACTAATCGAAAGGAAAACATCGGCCTAACTGATCGACGAAAAAGCAAAAGATAACATGGTGGTCGACTAAAAGTCTTCATCAGTGGCGCCTCCTCTTGGGGTTTCCTTCGGTGGTACTCCCTTCAAAATCCTGATCATTGCTCACGAGGGGTGCTTCATCTCCACTCGGGTAAAGGTCCTCACCCAAGTCCATCTTTTCCTCAATCGCGGCAAGCTTCATCTTCAGGTCGTCGACTATCTCCATGAAGTCTGTGATTTCTTCCTCATGGCCAAGGAAATCTGCGCGTGCCTTCTCCTCCAGCTCGATTCGCGGAACAAAAGCTTCAGTGTGTCTTGATTCTGGCGAGCCTGAATCTCCGTTTCTGAGAAGACACTCCAAGTCTGGATGTAAGAGAGGTGGAATGCGTCCTCGATGATGCGGATGATATCTCCATTCCTTGCCTGCGAGAAACCATGGCGAGTCAGGTGATCGAGCTCGATCCTACTCTCCTCTCGGAGATGTCCAAGTGCTCGGTAGATCGCCCGTCTCTTCCGATGATCCAGTTGAACTCGGTGAACTCAAAGTTGATAGGCTCCGTCGTGTCCTCAAAGGTCCTCCACAGGATATGCACCTCAATCACTGTGGCGGGTGTCGTCGGAAGTGCATTAGTGGGTTTCCCGGTGATAGAGAAGCGAGCAATCTTGGCAGCTTCACCATCTGGACCTAGCTTTCTTCAAGGGCATCGTCTCATCGAGTTTGGCAGAACTCCGGTAGCAAAGCGGGGGTGAACTCTGACCAGCCATCTAGAATGTTGCAAAGGGGAAAAGAGTCGAGAAAAGATAAGGAAAGAATTATAGAATGAAAGAGGGTTCAAAGTAAATGGTCTCTGTTTATGGCTTTCCGATCCTGGGGGTTCACGATCCTCTGATCAGGCGTGTGCTCTGATACCATCTACGTGTGCAACTGACCCAAAATCGATCAAATCTACGTGTACTGTGCCATCCCAAGATCATCTTTGGTACTCACGATTACATCGATAAAAGTAATCAAAGTTCAATCACACTGAATATCATAAATCGATTCTCATATAGAGTCTTTATTACAAGGGAATAAATTAGGCTCAAGGCCAACTCATGAAATAAACTAAAATGATGCGAAGCGTCGAAAATAGCGAGTCCATCCGACTCAAAGAAGCAATCGCCAAGCGCGGATGGCCTCACTCTGATCGAATATATCTACGCAACATAATACGTTGCAGCCATGTGGAAATCGACTTTTGGAATAAGCTGGCAAGTCATGAAGAATAACAATAATAAAGTTACTAACTCTATATGCATTTTGGCTGTGGAGCTCTAAGTTTCATCATTTTGCGTAAAGCCAATTTTATCCTACTACAGTGGACTTAATTGCAAATTACTACAAATTGTTGGTAGTTATTGAGATGGTTCCGCCAACCAATATCTCGTTCCCAAATTATTATTAAGTCATAAACCCATCAAATTAATCCATTAGTTTTAGTGTTGAGATATCCGAATACTTCCAAGGTCAGGATGCTCAAATGTAAAATGGCAAGGCCACGGCTAATCGATTAGGTTATAACACTTTCTGAGAGGTTTGCGCACTTTCCCATAAGAATCATTCCCTCCTTTAAAGTCTTAGCACTTCATGGTGTTTGAAAGGCGGGACCCGAATAAACAGGGGTCTTCAAAGAGTTCTTACGGCCTGCCGGTACCCATCCAATCCTACCGTTCGTCTACTTCTCGTAAATCATGGTCCATAGAGCTTCACTACAAGGAGGTCAACCCAGCCAGGCCATAATGGCTTGCGGCTGCAGGTAACTTCGGTCATGGGGCATCCATCCTTCTCTTATTGGCTGGGTGAAGCTTTCCATTGGGATGTCATGGCGCTTCTCCATGCATCCCGGCCACCAGGTGCTCGGGGTGCTGCGTCAGCCGTCCTCCACCCGATGGTGATTTTCCGAAGTCCATCTTGATCATTTATAGTCCATGGGTTGTCATCATCATTGACTCTCACATCTTGCTTATGGATTTTCACTCCACAAATCCGTCTCTGAGCATAGCAAAATAACTACTACGTCCAGGGCCATGGTAACAGGGATTGGTTCATCCTACCATGATACTACTCAAGTTTAATGACTTCAAGATT
This sequence comes from Aegilops longissima, assembly GCA_021605205.1. Lineage (NCBI taxonomy): Eukaryota > Viridiplantae > Streptophyta > Magnoliopsida > Poales > Poaceae > Aegilops > Aegilops longissima. Next base: position 4,001 of record JAHIAM010011685.1, read on the forward strand.
TCACTCTGCATGCAATGGTGGGGTGGTGACAACTACTAATGCACAAAAACATAGGTATAGAAATAACATGATCAAAACTTGCCTTGTTGATGATCCTCGTAAGCTAAAGAGTTAAGTAGTAGCAAGCTTAGCACTCGGGAACTCTACGGAGACAAACAATAACATAATAAGCACAAAAGCAATAGGATCACACAAGATAACAAAAGTAACATAGCACAACAAAACAATCAAAACCAAATCAAAGGAAAACTCAGAGAAATCAAATTCAAGTTTTTCCTATTCAAACAATAACAAAATAGTTTTTATATAACAAAAATTCCTTAATATAACCTAATCATGGTTTTAGGTTAACTTAACGAAAAGAATTAACTAAGCAACTAGGAGCAAAATTAATTAATTAAAAGCTATTATAAAACTCATTTGGGCCTAAACCAATTTCTATTAAGAAAATTAATTTAAAACTTTTATTAATTATAAATAAAAGTTCATCTAATGAAATAGCGAAACTAACCTAGAATAACTAATCACAAGTTAAAAATAAATTAATTTACTAATTAATTAATTAGGAAATCAGGAACTAATCAATTAATTTGGATTAATAGGATTCTGCAAATTAATTATTTATTAATCCTAAATACAAAGTTAATTTCTAGGGTTTGGCAATACCAAAATAAGTGATGGCAAAAGAATCATGCAAAAATAATTTTCTAACTAAAACTATAGCAGATTTGCTATTACGCTAAAACAATATTAAAGCATTTTTAATTATTTTTAACATAGCTAAATATATGTTTTTGGAAACTACATAAAATTTGCAATCCAACAAAAAGAATCACTCAAAATACTAAGAATAATATATACATTTTGAAAATTGAAACTATTAGGCTAAAAGCAAAAATCGAATAAAAGAAAAAAAGCCCAATGGGCCTATCATGTACAATAAGTAGGTTAGTCTAAGCAGACCTAGGTTTAACTAACAAAACCGGCCTAATAAATAAAACCTAACTAAAAAAATAAATAAACTAGTAGTCCGGTTTCTAACTAAAACTTACCCCTTGAGCTTCTAATCTAACCCTAGGTTTGGGATCTACTTGGTGGAGGGGGATTAGGGGACTCACGGACTCCGTGACGTGACACGTGCGTGGCCTAGAAGTGCTCCGAGGGCTCGGCGTGTGAGCTTGGCTGAGCGTCAGAGAGCAGAGGCTCGGGAGGATGGTTGGTGGAGTTAGGAGGTCAGGGGTGCACGGAGCTGGCGGTGAGGGTTTTGGCGGCGAGGTGAGCTCGGGCTCAGCTTGAGGAGGAGAGAGGAGGGGCTCGCTGAGGCTAGAGAATGGGGTGCGGAGGGTCGGCTTTTATAGCAGACCTCGGGCAGCGTGAAGGGCAACGGAGGCAGTCGGGATCCCAGTTCTTGAGATCGGCGGATCTCAGCGAGGATTCAAGCGTGGGCGAGGAAGAAAAAGAGAGGTGGGGCCGCGGGATTCGATGAGAGAGAGAGAGTTTCGGTCGGCCAGAATCATAGAGAGAGATCGGGCCGGGCGTCTGTGTGACTATTTGTTTCATTCATTTGGGCTGTACAGTGGGCCAGCTTGGCCCGGCAGGCCAGCAGGGTGGCCGAAGGGTTGGTGGCGCTGGGCTGAAGTGGCTGGTGGTAACCGTTAGAAAGAATGTTTATTTTTAATTAAAAACAAAACCAAAAATAAAACCTAAGCTATAAATATTTTATATAGGGTATATATATACCAAAATGATCGAGGAATATTCCTTTCATTTGAACATTTATTTTCAAAAGGCAAAATCCAAACTTTATGAAAATCATTTTTTCAAATTCAAATAAAACTCAGATTTGAATTCCAATTCTTTTAGCAATGTTTCCTCTGATATTTTGGAGTGTCATGTTTGCTCCTCTCATACTTTTGATCAAGTATTTATTAGGCTTGGTTTTGATTTTTGTGCCACATGGTTTGGAAATTCAAATTCAAACTCAAAACTCTGAAACTTCAAATGGTATTCAAATTCAAACAGGATGCATAGGATGTAGCTATAATTGTAAAACATTCCAAATAGGAAAATTTGGGATGTTACACTCATAGTCATAGGAACATGTATAAGTCATGAAGAAAGCAATAGAAATATACTAAACAATCAAGTGATAAGCTAACAGGAATGGGGCAAGTGAGGGAGTCTGGTTAGGGGTCCTCGGACTGATAGGACTGTTGGACTCTGAAGATGCAAGATTGAAGGCGATCGTCGTAATAAAGATTGGGACTCTCGCTTTAACGTGGAAGGCAAGCTTGGCAGTGGATATGTAGATCTCTCTCCACTATGTGAACTCAGCATAACCCTAGCCCCCTCCGTTGTCTATATAAATCGGAGGTTTGGTCAGGTAGGACAACAACAATCATAATCATAGGCTAGCTTCTGAGGTTTAGCCTCTCACTGATCTCATGGTAGATCAACTCACAGTAATACTCATATCATCAAGATCAATCAAGCGAGAAATAAATTATTACCTCCATCAAGGAGGGCCCGGCTCAAGGTTTCTTTTAGATTAAGACCACCTGTGTTTTTCTTTCTTCATCTCTTGTTGCTTCTCACCCTCAGGATACTCAACGCTGGGAGAGGATCTTTGGCGTTATTGGCATTTCATACGTCGGACTAATGCGATACACAGAAATTCAGGGTTCATTATCAAGAGGCGTTACTCAGCACGGTATATGTTATAAAATCCAAGAATACCTTAGAGTGTTGTTGTCGTGCAGTTGGCCTTATATGCATCAGCTCGAATCATGTCTTTGGTGATAGTTGGGTTTGCCCGGCTCCGTGTTTTGCTACCTTACGTTCCGCTCTATCGGCTAAGGTGGCAGGAGAACTCTACTGCGATTGTGCCTGGTTAATCTGGATGAGCACCTCGATGAAAGCGGCGGCATTTGTCATGATAAAGCGGCGAGGCCCGGTCGACCCTCGATGACTTCGGCGGAATCTTGCGATTCCTACTGCATTAACGATGGACCGGTTTCCTGGTCATGTATGTACCGCCCAAGTATCGGAGGAAGTAGCGGAAGTACCGGGGCTATATAGTAGCCCACCGTCAAACTCCTATGGCTAAGTGAAAGTGTTAAAGCTATATAGTCCGATTGCCTTGTTGGCGCCATCACCTCCTTAATAGACCAAGGCGTTGGATCAAAGTGTGAATATCGCTTTTCCAAACACCCCGCATTATATCGTGGTGGGGCTAAACCGACATTTGCAAACTTTCGGGTTATATACATACATAAGCGGCCCATGCGGGAGGAATCATAATACTTTCGAGCAAAAGTATAAACCACGACCTTTATAATCCAAATAGCATCGTTTTACAATTGGGATACATGTCACTTTCGAACATGATACTCTTGAGCCTTGAGCCTCTATTAAGCGAGTTGCCTTCTAGGACTTCTTCAAAATAGTGCTCGGTAGAGACACTGACTCTGGCGGACCGAGTTGCAATAGCGGTGGCCTCCATCTCTGCGGTATGTCTTAACTGCAGGCGAGAGCCATCCAGCGCACCCTCTATACCGCATCAACCTCTTTCTGGCGTCGAAACCACGGCAGCCACCAAGGAATGTTTGCACTAAGCCAAAATAACTATTAGTCCTTGGTCCTTCCGGCCAAAAGATGATCCACGGCAGACCTCATGGCAGAATCCGGACCCTCTGAGCTCAGCCCTTTCGGACATTTGCTCGTTTAACAACAGCGGACACGTTGAACCTCGGCTGACCAGAACAACTTTTCCACCTCTTGATCTTTTGATCTGAAAAAACTCGATCGCGTCGGCCTTTTCTGTTGCCAGAAGTCCTCTGGCGTCACCAACACTCCATAATTAGATCGAGATGGGCATGCCTTGGATCTCTGAACCGTCGCAACATAAAGGGTTTCCCGGCCGTGATATCTCCGGCAGCGAAGCTCCTCCTTAGCCACTCTGATTTTAGGCGGGTTTCCTTGGCTGCTACCATGGCTTTCTTTAGGTCCACCGCTTTCGTTTGGCTTTCCTTTTCAAAGAAGCTCATGCGATTAGCCGACATCCTTGACTCAACAGCCATCTTGGCTATTTATCTTCATTCTGGCGATAGGCGGCCTGTTCGGCTCTTAACTCTTCGATGTCGCCTTTAAGGCGGCGCACTTCTCTGGCTTCTCCTTGGCACAAGGCAAGCTCCACTTGAAAAGGGTCTCCAAGCGACTCCATCTCTGATCCACAGCATATTATAGATACTAGCATCATTCTCCTCTTAATATCATTCATCCCAGGAGACCACATACCACTTGCCTCGTCAAACGCTTGTTTACAAGCACTATGCCGACATCTGCCGCGTCAAGTTACCGCCTCGATTCGGCAAACTCACCCAATCCGGCCAGGTCCGCGGACCCTTTGCACATGCAAGCGGAAGGATCATTACCTAGGACTATGTTCCTCTATTGCCTATGCCTGGGACTTAGCGAGAGTCTCGGGGCTACTATGCATATAGAGGCACACCCTAGGCGTGTGTGCGGTACCGATCAAAAATACATATATATTGCTGCGTGCCTCAAAGCCTCTTAGCAGGGCTCATAAAAAGCTTCATGCAACCCACTTTTGGTGGATGAAATCCTCTCAACCACCGTACCCATTAAAATCACTGATCGCCTGCGATAACCGCTTGCTCCAGAAGACCCATTAGATGCGTCGGGTGATCCAAATCCTCGTCACTCTTGACTGTTGCTCTCCTTAGGAGCAGAATACTCCAGACTTGGTGGTGAAGGGTTACCTTCCAGCCATGGCGGATCAGGAGAAATCCTCCGTGTGACACCTCGGGAGTGCATCCGCCTCATAATGGGGACACGGGGGCGTGTCACTCTCATCATCTCGGAAGAAGATCCACCGAAGGCGAACTTCTGCCGAGAGAGAACTACGATCTGATCACCGAAGACTTCGTCTCAGTTATTGTCCTCGGAGAAAGGGATATATTTACCAAAAGTACTCTTGTTCACTTACAGGTTCGGTGGAGGCTGATCCCCTTGCAGGCATTGTGTGGTAAGGTGCCCTCGGCGAAACCCCTTAGGCGAAAGATTTCTTCCCCGTTGAAACCCTTGTTTCCAAGTCTTGAAGTGGTCCTTTTTCTTCCTTGGGAGAGAATTTTATATTCTTCTCCCGATTATCCTCCCATTCCAAACACTAATTCCCCGGTTTGGATGATGTCTCGTGAGGCCCGCTTTGGCTTCTTTATTCCTCCCTTTATCTTCCCTCACGATGGCACGCGATACGGTGCATGCTTTCGAGCATCTGGCTAAATCGAGGATCCGGTGGGCCGGGGAAGGGCGAACACTGATCATCTTCGCCTTTTTATCCATCTGGCCAAGCGATTTTGAGAAAGATGTTGTGACAAATGAAAAGCAGACGCGTTACGCCGCGAAATTACTTCGTGGAGTATCACGGGCGATTGCGGTTCAAACCGCGTATCCTCGGTAGTGTCAGGACACTTTATTCATGATCAAGAACAATCGATACATCTCTTGACGTCACGTCGAAGAATTGCTGAATAGTTCGCGGTCCTTAGAGTTGAACTCCCACATACGGAGAGGTCGGCGTTGGCGGAGGCAGGACCCGGCGAACTAGCATGACTTGCATTACCTTGACAAAGGCTGACATCTCTCTTGAGGAGATCTCGGATCACGACTCTGCAATGTCGGCCGCGTCGTGCCGACCCTAAGTCCATCCCCTTGTTGACCCATAGCGCCCGATTGTGGCGGAAGACGGAAGCGGAAGCGGGCGACTACCCATAATGCCGGGGAGGCTGTGATGTAAAACACTCCAGCTGCCATAAGTTGAACATCTCACAGGAAGGAACCCTTTGGCCATGGAGCATCGGCGCCTTTGCTTATTATGGCACCTCCGCGCGTTCTGCGTGTCACCCATCCGATCATCTTGACTTCACATTGAAGGTCTTGAGCCATAAGCTTAAGTATTGGGTTGATCACGGAGGAAGGCCTCACACTGGCGATGAGCGGCGAGATGTGAAAGATGGAATCCGGGCGGATCATGGAAATCGAGCCGTAATAGAACATAAGCCCTCTAATAAGGGATCAAGACTGGCAACCTAGCCCTCGGAGGAAGTGGGAAACAATCGACACTCCCGTTGGGTTCGGGAGTGGAATGACCTGCCCTTGAAGCCCGGGCAGCTTTGTCTCAGATCGGGTGGTCGGATGCGGCTTCTCTTAGCTTCTTGTTGCCTCCTACGTGACAGAGGAAGCCATCCACCGACCTTGAAGGTTGGATCCGGACATGATTGAAGAATCTGCTTGCACTGCTTTGAGCCTTGGGTGTTGGAACTTCGAGGTGGGGGAAGGGAAGGATCCCGAGCGAGAAGAAAAGGACAGGCCTTGGCCCCTTATAAAGAGGGTGAATATCAAAGCGTCCTTCGCGTGGCCGTTTTAGAACTTGCCTAAATCAAAGTCATACCAGTATTGGCATGATTTGGGTTACTGCATACGTATTGATGAGAATCTGTGATAAGGGAACACGATCTACTGCTTCGACAAACGTGCCAATAAATCACCATCTCTATACGTCTTTGTGGTAGAGCTGGGAAAAAGCAGTTCGTAATAATGGGACCACGGCGGGATATCACGCTATGAAAGTTGTCAGCAGATCAGATTTGTGGAAATATTATACTCTCTATGGTGGTATGTGGAATTTGTTTTGCGAGCGGACACGATCCTTGTGTTCAAAATCTTCTATGGGTATTGAGGAGGAACCTACCTTGCAATCACAGAAGAACAATGCACACGCAGGACTCATCGTCATTGAAGCCTGGATTTAGAGCTCTTGAGGAGTCACAGATTAGGAGGTCCTCGAGACGGTAGAATTGTTGGACTATGAAGATGCAACATTAGAAGACTTACCCCGATGTCCGGGTGGGACTCTCCTTTGCGTGGAAGGCAAGCATGGCGAATTCGGAGATATAGATCTCCTCCCATGTAGCGACTACGTGTAACCCTGGACCCCTCCGATGTCTATGTAAAGCGGAAGGGTTTTAGTCCAATAGGACAACAACAATCATAATCATAGGCTAGCTTCTGGGGTTTAGTGTCACGCCCAATATGCGACTCTATCCAAAGGAACTCGAAGGTCCCACCAAGGATAGACCCGCATATTGAAGCGCTTTTGCAAGGTGGATATCATTACATCAACATTACATAATAGATAGGGGATACATACATAAGGCACAAATGCCACAAGAATACATCAACATCATATACAAGATCAACATCAGACTACGGATGAAACATAAACGAAGCTCAAGCGACATCCACCACTGCTAGCCCGGGCTGCCGACTGGAACCTATCCCGATCGAAGAAGAAGCGGAAGAAGAACTCCAAGACAAGCAAACATCGCTCTCACGTCATGATCATACATAAACCTGTACACCAGCTGGTGGTGTAATGTCTGTGAGCCACGAGGACTCGGCAATCCCATTACCATGGGTATCAAGACTAGCAAAGCTTAATGGGAAAGGAAGGGGTAAAGTGGTGAGGTTGCATGCAGCGACTAAGCATATATGGTGGCTAACATACGCAAATGAGGCGAGAAGAGAAACAAAGGCAGTCGTCAACTAGTAATGATCAAGAAGTGATCACGAACTCCTACTTCGTCGGACATAACCCGAAACGTGTTCTCCTCTCGATCAACCCGAAAAGAGACACTCCAGTTACGCACGGTTGGTGTATTTTAGAAGAGTTTGCTTCAAGTTTACTACAACGGATATTAACAAATTCCCATCGCCACATAACCATGCACGGCTCTCGAAAGTTTATACCTGCGAGGGTGTCCCAACAGCCCATGATAAGCTCTCGCGATCAACGAAGGATATTCCTTCTCCCGGGAAGACCGATCAGTCTGGAATCCGGCTACAAGACATTCGACAGCAATAAAACAAGACCAGCAAGACCTCGGCGTGCGATACACCCGATAGTAAGCCGCGCGTATCTCGTCTCGAGGCCCGACGGATAAGCGATACGTCTGACAGCAAGCGTGATACCCAAGTTGCCTAGAAGGCGGCCACGCGAAGTGGCTCTAGTTTGGACCAACACTTGACAAGCATTGGCGCGGGGGCTAAAATGAAGATGACCCTTGAGGCGCGACTCCCAAGGGAAAAGGTAGGGGATAGGTGAGGCAAATGGTAAAACCAATGTTGGGCCTTCTTGGAGAGAGTCTTATTCAAAGCGACATCAAGGGGTCCATAAATCACCCGACCGCGTTAGGGGCGTAAAATCGAGAACATAATACCGATATGTGATGGAAACTAGAGGCGGCAAAAGTGGAACAAAACACCGGGCATAAGGCGAAGGCCTTCCACCCTTTACCAAGTATATAGATGCATTAATTAAATAAGATATATTGTGATATCCCAACAAGTAAACATGTTCCAACAAGGAACAACATCTCCATGTTCAACAAGGAACAAACTTCATCTTCACCGCAACTAACAAGCGCTATAAGAGGGGGCTGAGCAAAGCGGTAACATAGCCAAACAACGGTTTGCTAGGAAGGTGCAAAAGGTTAGAGGCTGACATGGCAAATAGGGGGCTTGAGGCAACAAGTGATGAGTAGTGCGACATAGCGAAAGAAGCGAAGCAACTAGCATAGCAATGATAGTAGTGAGATCCGGTGGCGGTCATCTTGCGAAATCCCACTAAGGAAGAAGAACGAGTCCATGAAGAAGATGAGCGGATGAAGCGAACCAAGCGTGACGCAGCGAATCCTCACGATCATAGAAAGCAGGAACTAACAAGAAGAAGCACACAACAAGTAAACACACCACACATGAACAAGACATGATGCACAACAAGCATGATGCATGACAAAGCTACATGAAGCTACTCATGGCAAGAGATGATGCAAACAAGAGCAACACATCAAAGCAAGTTTAAATGAGGCGAGGAACAACATATAACAATTCAGGTAAGTCCTCATATGCAAATTTCGAAATTGGTCCAGATCTGAATAAACCTTATGTTCAAGTTGTTAAACAGCAAGTTAAGATGCACCAAGATGATCTACACGAAATTCTAGTCAAGTTACATATAAAGTTCATTAAATTAGACTCTACCTAGAAGATATGAGCAAAACAAGATAAACATGGCATTGGTGCAAAATGCATACAAACATCAAGCAAACACCTCAAAACATGGATGCAACATGATAATATGAAACTACATGCAAAATCAAGCAAGTTTCATATAGAGCACACTCAAAAGCGAACAGCGGATCAACACATACACTCTATACAAGTTATAGCAACAATCTGTCCAAAAGCAGCAACTAGGCATATTGCAAGCATCAAAACACTATGCTACTGACATCTCAGCGTGAAAAAAAAGGCATGGGCATGATGTACAGGATAAAGCATGACAAAACATGAACACTGAGCTATCTCCGAAATCTAAGAACATGCTCAAAAACACATGGCAAGATTGCAAATAATACTTGATTTCCAGGAGACTTAGCGAGAATCAACATCGAGTTTGCAATGTTTAGAGCTATCAAACAACATGCTACAGGAACTTATCAATGGCAAACAAAGGCATGGCATGATACTACTAATTTCATAGAACAAAAGTCCCTTTTGACCATAAGCCAAAAAGGATGAAAATACAGTTGCAAGCATGTGAATATAGCAAAAATATAATGATTAGAACTTGGTGCAAAAGCTGGAGCATGGCATAAGCAGATAACAAGTAGGCATGTTGGTGAGCTTGAATCACTCACCACGAGAGAAATACATGGCATGGCAAGGCAACTCACGGTAAGAATACATGTTATAGAAGCTATAGATGGCAAGAACATCATCATAGCATACGGGATCAACTACAACAACCTTGGCAAAATTGAATAACATGTAAACAACACTTGCCGAGGAAACATTTTATAGCAAAAGTAGAGGCTAAATTGACTCAAGCTAGACTACTCCATAATTACAAACAAGGGCCATGGATGGATAGAGAAAGACATGTGAACAAAACATCCTTCTTAAGTATCTCAAAATAACCATGGATTTCTCGGTAGCATCAAGTTAACATGGCATAAAAATATCGTGACGAGAGCGAAGTTTGAAATCGTCAACATCATGAAGTCTAGTTTTGCATGCTTGTACTAGTCACCACAGAGATCACAAAAATACATGGAATACACCCCTGTAAAAGATGGCATGGCATATTACAAAACACATGTAGGACTCAAGTTCATAGGATGCACATCAATCATGACAAAAATGACAAAAGTGCATATTACGATAAGAATCTGAAACTAACATCACATAGCACTCTTCCAACAACATTTCGGGCATCAAGATGAGCTCAAATGAAAATGATGCAATGATATGAAATGATGTACTTCTTCAAAAGCCGAACAATTTGACATATTTACAGCTTAAAAGCAGACTCACGGATGCAGGAGATGTGATGGCAAGAACATGGCATGAAAATAATACAGATAAACAGGACTTAGCAGAAATTGGAGGGGAAAGTCAACCTCATGTGGCGCGGACTTGAGGCGGCGGAGATCTGGCGAACTTGCCGCGCATCATGGAGGATGGCGGCCCGAGGTCGAAGGCGGCTGAGGCTCGGCTCGGCGGCGGGATCCGGCGGATCAGCACGAGGCGGCCAGCCGAGCAGCCTTGAGGCCTGAATCTGCTGTGGCCAGGCGCTCAGCTGAGAGGGCAGCAGCCAGACGCCCAGGCGCCATGGCCTTCGAACCTTGGCGGGCCAGTGCAGGCCCGTGACCTTGCCGATGGAGAAAGCAGTGGGCGATTCTTAAACAATGACAGGGCCGGAGGCAGCGAATCGGCGGCCAGAGGCCTTCCAGGCCCAGGCAATCGGGCTGGGCGGCCTTGGCAGAAGCCGGGCCCAGTCCAGATCCATGGCCGTATGAGTGGAAGAAGAGAGAGAGGAACGCGGGGAGATGGCGTGGCGGGATTAGTTGGTGGTGATGTGGCTGGGATTGGCCAGGGGTGAGGTGGTGGCGGCGGTGGGCGTGTCCGTGGCGGGGTGGACATGTCCGTGAGCGAGAGGAGGTTTGATCTAGGGTTAGTGGCATTTCGGGGGAGCCACATATATATAGTGGAGAGCTAGGAGAGTCCAAATGGAGCCGCGGTTTTTGTACGTGATCGTGATCGAGCAGCCAAGGAGTATGGAGGGTTAGGTGGGTTTTAGGCCACTTTGAAGGTGTTGGGCTGCAACACAAAAGAGGCTTCTCGGTTACCGGTTAACCGTTGGAGTATAACGACCTAAATGTACGAAACAGCAGGCGGTCTACGGTGGTATACCAGCCGCTTAGCAAATCTCGGTTCATTCGAGACCGTTTAACACCCTTTACGAAAAAGAGGCAAAAGGGGCGGCAGGAGACATAGTGCGGATTGCAAAAGCGGACAACGGGGAAAATGCTCGATAAGCGAACACGTATGCAAGCGATGCACATGATGACATGATATGAAATGCAGATGACATGGCAAAATGCAACACGCAAGCAAATGACATAGCAGCGATGGCGAATAGCTGGCGGACACTGGCGCGTCGTCCGGTTACATTTAGCCTCTCTGATCTCGTGGTAGATCGACTCTTGTAATACTCATATCATCAAGATCAATCAAAGGAGTAGGTATTACCTCCATCGAGAGGAGCCGAACCAGGTAAACATTGTGTCCCCGCCTCCTGTTACCATCAGCCTAGAGCGCCTGGAGTTAAGGACCCCCTACACGAGATCCGCGGTTTTGACACGACATCAAGTCAATCACATCATTCTCTAATGATGATCTAGATTAATCAAATGACAACTCATGTCTATGGCTAGGAAACTTAACCATCTTTTATTCAACAGAGCTAGTCAAGTAGAGAGCATACTAGTGACACTCTGTTTGTCTATGTCACATGTACTAAGTTTCGGTTAATACAATTCTAGCATGAATAATAAACATGTATCATGATATAAGAAATATAAATAACAACTTCATTATTGCCTCTAAGACATATTTCCTCCAGTCTCCCTTGCACTAGAGTCAATAATCTAGATTACATAGTAATGATTCTAACACCATGGAGTCTTGGTGCTGATCATGTTTTGCTCGTGAGAGAGGCTTAGTCATGGGTCTACAATATTCAGATCCGTGTGTATCTTGCAAATCTCTGTCTCCCTCCTTGACTTGATCGCGGATGGAATTAGCGTCTCTTGATGTGCTTGATTCTCTTGTGAAATCGGGATTCCTTTGCCAAAACAATTGCACGATATTTTCACAAAAGATTTTCATTGGACCCGATGCACTAGGTATGACACCTAGATGGGATATGAACTCCTTCATTGAGACTCCTTCATTTTCGCTTCGAAGCTATGCTCCGCTTCTCCGTAGATCCGCCACGACCCATTGCTTAGAACTGCTGGTAGCGACTCCACCATTCAATATAAATACATATCCGGTTTGTGACTTAGGTCATCCGGATCGGTGTCAAGCTTGCATGGGCGTAACCATTCGACGAGCTTTTTATCACCTCCATAAGCGAGAAACATATTGAGGGAGTCACGGATTGGGGGTGTCGGATAGCGAACTATCCTTTATTGGCGGACTCACGGACTATGAAGATACAAGATTGAAGACTTCGTCGTGTCGGATGGGACTTTCCTTGGCGTGGAAGGCAAGCTTGGCGTCTGGATATGGATCTCCTACCATTGTAACGACTCGTGTAACCTAACCCTATCTGGTGTCTATATAAATTGGAGGTTTTGGTCAGTGGAATGAACATTAATATAGAGCTAGCTTCTAGGGTTTAGCCTCTACGATCTTGTGGTAGATCCTCTTGTACTACCATATCATCAATATTAATCAGCGAGGAGTAGGGTTTTACCTCCATCAGAGGAGCCGAACACAGGTAAACATCGTGTCCCTTGTCTCTGTTACCATCCGCCTAGGCGCGATTCGGGACCCCCACAAGAGATGCGGTTTGACGCCGACATTGGTGCTTTCATTGAGGAGTTCTCGCCGTCATCCTTAGGCGATAATCAACCGATCATCAACAACGGCGCAGTCCGGTCCGGACGATCTTAGTGTTAAAGCGGCTTTGCTACGGGCCAATTCACTTGGCCATCGGAAGAGATAAAGCTATGCCTGGCCATCAGGTTAGATTCGGAGTTTGAACTACGGCCGACATCCGGGGCAGATCTTGATGGATTGAGCCGATAGCGATGTCCTTGTCTCGATGGGCACGATCTAGCTCTGTCGCCCGAGCGATTACAGAGCGCACCAGCGTCATTCCGACCCTTAGTTGAATCGACTCAGCTGATCGAGGGCGAGTGGCTGGACACCGCTGGGGCTCTGATCTCTCTGGCGATTGAGCAGTCCATCTGTCCTTGAGGAAGACCATGACTCCAAAGTGCGGACTCGTCTCCGGACTCCAAACCCAGCGCCCCATGTCGAATCAATTGGAGCCGGTTATGGAGTTCACTGCCGCGGACATCTTCATTTTCGCCCTTTGGCGACATCCTGAATTCACTAAAGTCTCTCTCTTTATCAAAGAGAATACAGGCGGACTACGGTCGAGAAGGTTGGGATGCAGACAGCCGAAGAAATTCAAGCGCCACCACCACCCACTTCTGTGCTTGTCGATGATTTAACCAACATGCTTGACTTGACCCGAAGACATCGGCGGTATGGACTGACGATGCTGGAGGCGACCAAGAACCAGCGCCTACGAGGACTGCTGGAAGGCCACCTGTCATCGACATATACATAGTGGACATCCCAAAAGATGGGAACGACAATGGAACAGCGGAGGATGGCCTCCAAGAAACACCCAAGCGCCCGGTGTGTGGCGCGCGCTAATCCATACAACAAAATGGTGATTCCGGCGGGAGATAATAACACCCCGGATCTGAAGACAACCCCTCGGCCCGAGATTCAGCACGGGGAGGAGGGAAGCCGGCCGTCATGATAGAAGCGGGAGGTGGGGCGATAATTATATGCCTCCCTCCGAAGATGAGGCAAGCCTCGGACTGACAATTTAATAATGCTGAGGATCCAGCAAGACAGGGCGTTTCAAAGCGCGAGCTTATAGCCACTGCAAGCACCTCAAAAGCGGCTTAAATTGCTAAGACTTGCTAAATTGCGAATGGACTGAAGTCTTGCAGCGAAAATGCGAACTCGAGCGCCCCTCAAGAGATACCCATGGGAAGCTTCTACCCCAATTAGAGCAGCACCCAAACCTACATCACGGTAGCATGATGCGGCCCGGAATACCGTGTATGACAGAGGCCTCTAGACCTTCCATTCAAGCCGCACCCGTCGCTCGAAAAGTACCAAGGCAGCGAGAAGCGGCGGACTCGAGACATATTGGAGATAAGGCAAGGCAAACAAGATCGATCTACGGCGGATGGCGTAAATACGGCAAGCAGCGATAACCGTCCGCGGATAAACAATTCGGCGGGCAACAAAAGTGAACTCATTTGAGCTGCGTGGTAAAGAGATAACTCAATCTGGCGCGCACCCACTATGCTTCCGCAGGGCAGTGATGGATCATCAAATCCCGAGGGTTTCAACCCGTAAACATCGAATCATACGATGGCACAACGATCCGGTGGTTTGGATGAGACTACCTCCTCCATATCCCATGGCACTGAGTGATGATCTACGCCATCAAATACCTCCCTCAAGCTTAAAGGACCAGCTCGGCATTGGCTTAACATTTGCCCGTGAGAGAATCAATTGGTTGTTGGGAGGACACGGAAACCGCATTCATGATAACTTCAGGGCATATGTAGCGACCACCGGAACCGATGACCTCGGACACATAATTCAGCAGCGGAAGATCGGCCGGACAATTACAGACATGGTTCCTAACGAAAATTCAAATTGTTGTTGTCCGGATCACGAGAGGCCCTTGCAGCCTTCAAACATAACATCCATGACGAGTGGCTTGCGGCACCTAGGACAGGAAAAGCGAAATCATGGCAAGCCCTCTGGCGCTCATGACCCGCTTTGGCGCGGAGAGGACAACTGACTAACAAGTAATAACAACTTGACCAAAAACCCTGGTAGTTCGGATACCAAGGACAGCAATGGCGGTCAAGTCGCAAAAGCAAGCACAAAGCGCGCATTAGCAGTGATAATCACGAAGAATCTGATGTCGATGCGGATTGAGCTCTAAACCGGTCAGCGAAAAGCGTTCAAAAAATACTCGAGGCCGTCAATCTGGACGAATACTCGTCGCTCGTGCAAATACATAGCTTTGGCTCAGCCAACCACTACTTGGTGTTGGGTCTTCAAGCGAGCGAGCATTCACCATCTGGACCAGCTTTCTTCAAGGGCATCGTCTCATCGAGTGGCAGAACTCCGGTAGCAAAGCGGGGTGAACTTCGGCCATCTAGAATGTTGCAAAGGGAGAGAGTCGAGAATAGATAAGGAAAGAATTATAGAATGAAGAGGGTTCAAAGTAAATGGTCTGTTTATGGCTTTCCGATCCTAGGGTTACGATCCTACGGTCGGCGTGTGCTCGATACCATCTGTAGCGACTGACCCAAAATCGGTCAAATCTACGTATGCATACCATCCCAAGATCATCTTTGGTACTCACGATTACATCGATAAAATAAAAAGTTCAATCACACTGAATATCATTAATCGATTCTCATATAGAGTCTTTATTACAAGGGAATAAATTAGGCTCAAGGCCAACTCATGAAAATAAACTAAAATGATGGGCGTCAAGTAAGCGAGTCCATCCGACTCCAAAGGGCGATATCGCCAGCGGCGGGCGTGGCCTCACTCTGATGGAATATATCTACGCAACATAATCGTTGCAGCCATGTGAATCAGCTTTTGGAATAAGCTGGCAAGTCAAGAAGAATAACAATAATAAAGTTACTAACTCTATATGCATTTTGGCTGTGGAGCTCTAAGTTTCATCATTTTGCGTAAAGCCAATTTTATCCTACTACGATGGACTTATTTGCAAATTACTACAAATTGTTGGTAGTTATTGAGATGGTTCCGCCAACCAATATCTAGTTCCCAAATTATTATTAAGTCATAAACCCATCAAATTAATCCATTAGTTTTAGTGTTGAGATATCCGAATACTTCCAAGGTCCGGATGCTCAAATGTAAAGTAGCAGGGACACGGCTAATCGATTAGGTTATAACACTGCGAGAGGTTTGCTTTTCCCGCAAGAATCATTCCCTCCTTTAAAGTCTTAGCACTTCATGGTGTTTGAAGGCAGGGCAGATAAACAGGGTCTTCAAAAGTTCTTCAGCCCTTTGCGGTACCCATCCAACCCTACCGTTCGTCTACTTCTCGTAGTACCGTCAGCCAGCTTCACTAAAGGTCAACCAGCAGGCCCATAATGGCTTGCGGCTGCAGTAACTTCGGTCATGGGGCATCCATCCTTCTCTTAGTGGCTGGTGAAGCTTTCCATGAGATGTCATGGCGCTTCTCCATGCATCCCGGCCTGCCAGGTGCTCAGGTGCCGTCAGCAATCCTCCACCCGGTAGTGATTTTCGAAGTCCATCTTGATCATTGTAGTCCATGGGTTGTCATCATCATTGACTCTCATCTTGCTTATAATTCCTCATCCCAAATCCGTCTCTGAGCATAGCAAAATAACTACTACGTCCGGGGCCATGGTAACAAGGATTGGTTCATCCTACCATGATACTACTCAAGTTTAATGACTTCAAGATTTCACTCACATGCAATGGTGGGGTGGTGACAACTACTAATGCACAAAACATAGGTATAGAAATAACATGATCAAAACTTGCCTGCGATGATCCTCGTAAGCTAAAAAGTAAATAGTAGCTTAGCTTTCAGGAACTCTCTGAGACAAACAATAACATAATAAGCACAAAGCAATAGGATCACACAAGATAACAAAAGTAACATAGCACAACAAAACAATCAAAACCAAATCAAAAGGAAAACTCAAAGAAATCAAATTCAAAGTTTTCCCTATTCCAAACAATAACAAAATAGTTTTATATAACAAAAATTCCTAATATAACCTAATCATGGTTTTAGGTTAACTTAACAGAAAAGGATTAACTAAGCAACTAGGAGCAAAAAGAATTAATTAAAAGCTATTATAAAACTCATTTAGGCCTAATCCAATTTCTATTAAGAAAATTAATTTAAAACTTTTATTAATTATAAATAAAAGTTCATCTAATGGAATAATGAAACTAACCTAGAATAACTAATCACAAGTTAAAAATAAATTAATTTACTAATTAATTAATTAGGAAAACAGAACTAATCAATTAATTAGGATTAATAGGATTCTGTCTAGAATTAATTATTTATTAATCCTAAAATACCAAAGTTAATTTCTAGGGTTTGGCAATATCAAAATAAAGTGATGGCAAAAGAATCATGCAAAATAATTTTCTAACTAAAACTATAGCAGATTTGCTATTCTGCTAAAACAATATTAAAGCATTTTAATTATTTTAACATAGCTAAATATATGTTTTGAAACTACATAAAATTTGCAATCCAACAAAAAATCACTCAAAATATTAAACAGAATAAAAGATATACATTTTGAAAATTGAAACTATTAAGCTAAGCAGAAAATCAAAATAAAAAGAAAAAGCCCAATGGGCCTATCTTGTGCACAATGCGTAGTTTAGTCTAATGGGCCTAGGGTTTAACTAACAAAACCGGCCTAATAAATAAAACCTAACTAAAAAAATAAACCGCTCGGCCGTCCGGTTTTCTAACTAAAACTTACCCCTTGAGGGGCTAATCTAACCTAGGTTTAGGATCTAGCGGTGGAGGGATTAGGGGACTCACGGACTCGGCTGTCCCGGCGTGAGAGTGCTCAGGGAGGCTCCGTGGCGAGCTTGAGCGAGGCGTGGGAAGCAGCGGGAGCTCGAGGATGGTTGGGTTAGGGAGGTCGGGGTGCACGGGCGCAGTGAGGTTTGGCGGCGGGGGTGAGCTCGGGCTCCGTGCCAGGAGAGAGAGAGAGGAGAGGGCTCGGCGAGGCTGGGGAATGGGGTCTGAGGAGGTCTGGCTTTTATAGCGGGCCTCAGGCGGAAGGCATCAGGCGTCGGGATCCCAGTTCTTGGATCGGCGGATCTCAGCGAGTCGAAGCGTGGGCGAGGGAAGAAGAGAGGTGGGGGCCAGGTCAGTGAGAGAGGAAGTTTGGTCAGGCGGCGAATCGTAGGGAGATCGAGGCGAGGCGTGGGAGTCTGTGTTGGGCTGGCTCCTTTCAGTGGGCTGCCACTAGTGGGCCAGCTTAGGTGGGCAGTAGAAGTGTGAAGGTTAGGTGGCGTGGTGGGCACAGGTGGCTTTGTTTGGCCTTGAAAGGTTTTCTTTATTTTTAATTAAAACAAAACCAAAAATAAAACCTAAACTATAAATATTTTATATAGGGTATATATATACCAAAATGATCGAGGGAATATTCCTTTCATTTGAACATTTTCAAAAGGCAAAATCAAACTTTATGAAAATCCATTTTTCAAATTCAAATAAAACTCAGATTTGAATTCCAATTCTTTTGCAATGTTTCCTCTGATATTTTTGGAGTGTCATGTTTTCCTCTCATACTTTTGATCAAGTATTTATAGCTTAGTTTTGAATTGTTTCCCACATGAAGTTTGGAAATTCAAATTCAAACTCAAAACTCTCTGAAACTTCAAATGGTATTCAAATTCAAGCAGGATGCATAGGATGCTTAGCTATAATTGTAAAACATTCCAAATAGGAAAATTTGGGATGTTACACTCATAATCATAGGAACATGTATAAGTCATGAAGAAAGCAATAGAAATATACTAAACAATCAGTGATAAGCTAACGGAATGGGGCAAGTGAGGAGTCTGGATTAGGTCCTCGGATGGCCGGACTATTGGACTCTGAAGATGCAAGATTGAAAACGTCGTCGTAATGTTAAAATGGGACTCTCTTTGCGTGGAAGGCAACAACGGTGGATAGATCTCCTCCCTTGTAACAATACTGTAACCTAGCCTTCCCCCTCGGTGTCTATATAAATCGAGGTTTGTCCGTAGGACAACAACAATCATAATCATAGGCTAGCTTCTAGGGTTTAGCCTCGATCTCATGGTAGATCAACTCACTTAATACTCATATCATCAAGATCAATCAAGCAGGAGTAAGGTATTACCTCCATCGAGAGGCCCGCTCAAGGTTTCTTTTAGATTAAGACCACAGTGTAAACCTTTCTTCTGCTCTTGTTGCCTCACCCTGGGATACTCAACACAACAGGAGGATCTGGCGTTATTGGCATTTACGTCAGGACTAATACGCGATGCACGGAAATTCAGGGTTCATTATCAAAGGCGTTACTCAGCACGGTATATGTTGTAAAATCCGAATACCTTAGGGAGTATTCGGCGTCATGAGTTTGGCCTTATATGCATCAGCTCGAATCATGTCTTTGGTCGATAGTTGGTTTGCGGCTCCGTGTTTGCTACCTTCGTTCCGCTCTATCGGCTAAGGTGGCCTTGGAGAACTCTTTGCGATGTGCTGGTTAATCTGGATGAGCACCTCGATGAAAGCGGCGGCATCATGATAAAGCGGGCGGTCAACCCTTTCGATATTCGGCGGAATCTTGCGATTCCTCTGCATTAACGATGGACGGTTCTGGTCATGTATGTACTGCATACGTATCGGAAGGGCGGAAGTACAGGGGCTATATAGTAGCCCAGTCAAACTCCTATGGCTAAGTGAAAGTGTTAAAGCTATAATCGGTTGCCTTGTTACTTGCCATCACCTCCTTAATAGACCAAGGCGTTGGATCAAGAAGTGTGAATATCGCTTTTCCAAACACCCCGCATTATATCGTGGGAAATTTAAACCAACATTTGCAAACTTTCAGGTTATATACATATAGCGGCCGCCTGGGAGGAATCATAATACTTTCGGGCAAAGTATAAACACAGCCTTTATAATCCAAATAGCATCGTTTTTAATTGGGATACATGTCCTCGAACATGATACTCTTGAGCAGCGAGCCTCTATTAGCGAGTGCCTTCTAGGACTTCTTCAAAATAGTGCTCGGTAGAGACCAGGCCTCTGGCGGACCCCGGTTGCAATAGCGGTGGCCTCCATCTCTTGCCCGGTATGTCTTAACTGCAGGCAAGAGCCATCCAGCGCACCCTCTATACCGTAACCTCTTCTGGCGTCGATATCATACTGACACCAAGGAATCATTGCACTAAACCAAAATAACTATTCGTCCTTGGTCCTTCCAGCCAAAGATGATCCACGACAGACCTCATGGCAAGTCCGGACAACCTACAGAGCTCAGCCCACTCGGACATTTGCTCGTTTAACAACAGCGGACACGTTGGAGCACTGAACTGCGCCGAACAACTTTTCCACTTCTTGATCTTTTTGATCTTTGAAAACTCGATCGCATCGGCTTTTCGTTGCCAAGTCAATCTGCGTCTGCAACACTCCATAATTGATCGGATGGGCATGCGGATCTCTGAACCGTCGCAACAAAAGGGTTTCCCGGCCGTGATATCTCCCACGACAATGCTCCTCCTTAGCCACTCTGATTTTAGGCGGGTTTCCTTGGCTGCTACCATGGCTTTCTTTAGGTCCACCGCTTTAGTTTGGCTTTCCTTTTCAAGAAGCTCATACAGTGCTTGACATCCTTGACTCAACGACCATCTTGGCTATTTTATCTTCGCTCTGGCGATGGCGGCCTATTGGCTCTTAACTCTTGATCGCCTAGAAATGACATGACTTCTCTGGCTCGTCCTTGGCTCGGGCAAGCTCATGAAGGGTCTCCGCAGCTCCATCTCTGATCCACGACATATTATAGATACTAGCATCATTCTCCTCTTAATATCTATTAATCACGGAGAGAATACATACCACATGCCTCGTCAAGCAGCTTGTTTAAGCACTATATACGACATCTGCGGCGTCAAATTACCGCCTCGATTCGGCAAACTCACCGGTCCGGCCGATCTTAGGACCCTCAACCCGCCTACTGAAAGCGGAAGATCATTACCTAGGACTATGTTCCTCTATTGCCGCCTTTGGACCTTGCTTGAAGTCTCGGGGGCTACTATCATATGGGCACACCTAAGCGTGCGGTGCGAATCAAAATACATATATATTTACTTTGCGTACCTCAAAGCCTCTTAGCAGGCTCATAAAAGCTTCATGCAACCCACTTTTGGCGGATGAAATCCTCTCAACCACGTACCCATTAAAGTCGATGCGCCTGCGATAGCCGCTTGCTCGAAGACCCATTATGCGTCGGGTGCAGGGCAGTCCGTACTCTTCATTGCTCTCCTTAGGCAGCGAATACTCAGACTTGGTGGTGAAGGGTTACCTTGGCCTTGGCGGATCAGAGAAATCCTCCGTAGCGACACCTCGAAAGTCGTGTTCGCCTCATGATGAGGACAGGGCGTGTCACTCTCCATCATCTCGGAAGAAGATCCACGAGCCGACTACATCGAGAAGGGCTACGATCTGAAGCTGCAGACATCACGTCTCGGTTATTGTCCTCGGAGAAAAGCAGGGATATATTACCAAAAGTACTCTTGTTCCTTACATTTCGGTGGAGGCTGATCCCCTTCAGGGCATTGTGTGGTAAGGGTGCCCTCGAGGCAGGGCTTATGCGAAGGTTTCTTCCCGTTGGAAACCCTTGTTTCCAAGTCTTGGAAGGTGGTCCTTTTTCTTCCTTGGGGAGAGAATTTATATTCTTCTCCCGATTATCCTCCTTCCATTGGAAACACTAATTCCCCAGTTTGGATGAGTGTCGTGAGGCCGCTTTGGCTTCTATTCCTCCCTTTATCTTCCTCAGTGGCACTTGATACGGTGCATGCTCGAGCATCTGGCTAATCTGAGATCGGTGAGCCTTCCGGGAAGGGGGCGAACACGATCATCTTACGCCTTTTTATCGATCACGGCCAAAGCGATTTTGAGAAAGATGTTGACAAATGAAAAGACAGCATGTTACGGGCAGAATTACTTACGTGGGTATACGGGCGATTGCAGTTCAAACCCGCATCCTCGGTAGTGTCAGGACACTTTATTCATGATCAAGAACAATCGATACATCTCTTGACGTCACGTCGAAGAATTGCTGAATAGTTCGCGGTCCTTCGAGTTGAACTCCACATACGGAGAGGCGGCGTTGGCGGAAGCGGAGACCCGCAGAACTAGCATGACGCATTACCTTGACAAAGGCTGACATCTCTCTTGAGGAGATCTCGGATCGACTCTGCAATGTCGACGCGTCATGCTTGACCCCAAGTCCATCCTTGTTGACCCATGGCGCCCGGTTGTGGCGAAGCGAGAAGCGGAAGGCGAGCTACCCACTAGTACTTGAGGAGCTGATGTAAAACCACTCCGCTGCCATAAGTTGAACATCTACGGGAAGGAACCCTTTGGCCATGGAGCATGGCGCCTTTGCTTATTATGGCACCTCCGCATGCCGTGTCACCACATCGATCATCTTGACTTCATTGAAGGTCTTGAGCCATAAGCAAGTGTGGGTTGATCGATGGGAGGGCCTACACTGCACGATGAGCAGCGAGATGTGAAAGATGGAATCCGGGCCAGATCATGAAATCGGGCCGTAATAGAACATAAGCCCTCTAACAAAGGATCAAGACTAAAGCCTAGCCCTCGGAGAAGTGGAAACAAATCGACCTCCGGTGGGTTCGAGTGGGAATGACCTGCCCTTAGCGGGCAGCACTGTCGCGAGATCTCGTGATCGAGATACAGCTTCTCTTAGCTTCTTGTTGCCCTCCTCTTGTGAGAAGCCATCCACCGACCTTGAAGGTTGGATCCGGACATGATTGAAGGTCGAAGCACTTAGCACGGTTGGTGTTGGAACTTCGAGGTGGGGAAGGAAGGATCGAGCAGCGAGAAGAAAGGACAGGCCTTGGCCCTTTATAAAAGTGAATATCATCCTTCGTGGCGTTTGGAACACCTAAAATCAAGAGTCATACCAGCGGGCATGATTTGGGTTACCGCCCGTATTGATGAGAATCACAGTGATAAGGGAACGATCTACTGCCCGACAAGGCGTGCCAATAAAATCGCCTCACAACACGTCTTTGTGGTAGAAAGTTTGGGAAAAAGCAGTTAATGGCGGACCACAGCGGAGATGTCGCTATGAAAAGTTGTCAACAGATCAGATTTGTGGAAATATTATACTCTAATGGTGGTATGTGGAATTTGTTTTGCGAGCGGACACGATCCTTGTGTTCAAAATCTTCTATGGAGTATTCGGGACCTGCCTTGCAATGCGAAGACAATCGCCTTGCGGGACTCATCGTCATTGAAGCCTGGTTAGGGGAGACTCTTGAGGAGTCTGGATTAGGGGTCCTCAGACGGCGGACTGTTGGACTATGAAGATGCAACATTGAAGACTTAGCCCGTGTCCGGGTGGGACTCTCCTTTGCGTGGAAGGCAAGCTTGGCAGATTCGGATATGTAGATCTCCTCCCATGTAAGCGACTTCTGTGTAACCCTAGACCCCTAGGTGTCTATATAAACCCGGAAGGGTTTAGTCGTGGGACAACAACAATCATAATCATAGGCTAGCTTCTAGGGTTTAGTGTCACGCAATATGACTCTATCAAAAGGAACTGAAGGTCCCACCAGGATAGACCGCATATTGAACGCTTTAAGGTGGATATCATTACATCAACATTACATAATAGATGGGATACATACATAGGCACAAATGCCACAAGAATACATCAACATCATATACAAGATCAACATCCGACTACGGATGAAACATAAACGAGCTCAAGCGACATCCACCACCTTTAGCCCGGCTGCGACTGGAACCTATCCCTGATCGAAGAAGAAGCGGAAGAAGAACTCAAGACAATCAAGCATCGCTCTCGTCATGATCATCGCAAACCTGTACACCTGGCGGTGGTGTAATGTCATGAGCCACGAGGACTCGCAATCCCATTACCATGGGTATCAAGACTAACAAAGCTTAAAGGGAAAGGAAGGGGTAAAGTGGTGAGGTTGCAGCGACTAAGCATATGGTGGCTAACATACGCAAATGAGGCGAGAAGAGAAACAAAAGGCAGTGTCAACTAGTAATGATCAAGAAGTGATCACGAACTCCTACTTCGTCGGACATAACCCGAAACCGTGTTCTCCTCTCGATCAACCCGAAAAGAGACACTCACGATTCGCTACGGTTGGTGTATTTTAGAAGAGTTTGCTTCAAGTTTACTACAGGATATTAACAAATTCCCATCCTTACATAACGCGGGCACGGCTCTCGAAAGTTTATACCTGCGGGGTGTCCCAACAACCCATGATAAGCTCTCGCGATCAGCGAAGGATATTCCTTCTCCCGGGAAGACCGATCGGTCTGGAATCCGGCTACAAGACATTCGACAGCAATAAAACAAGACCAGCAAGACCTCCCGTCTTGAGCATCACGATAGTAGCAGCGTATCTCGTCTCGAGCCACGGCCGGATGAGCGATACGTCTGACAACGACGATACCCAAGTTGCCTAAGGCGGCACTGCAAGTGGCTCTAGTTTGGACCAACACTTAGACAAGCATTGGCGGGGGGCTAAAATGAAGATGACCCTTGAGGCGCGACTCCCAAGGAAAAAAAAGGCTAGGTGAGGCAAATGGTAAAACCAATGTTGGGCCTTCTTTGAAGTCTTATTCATGACATCAAGGGTCCCATAAATCACCCGACCGCGTTAGGGGCGCAAAATCGGGAACATAATACCGATATGGCGGAAACTAGGGCGGCAAGTGGAACAAAACACGAGCATAAGGCGGCCTTCCACCCTTTACCAAGTATATAGATGCATTAATTAAATAAGATATATTGTGATATCCCAACAAGTAAACATGTTCCAACAAGGAACAACATCTCCATGTTCAACAAGGAACAAACTTCATCTTCTGCAACTAACAACGCGCTATAAGAGGGGCTGAGCAAGCGGTAACATAGCCAAACAGCGGTTTGCTAGGAAGGTGCAAGAGGTTAGAGGCGACATGGCAAATAGGGGCTTGAGCGACAAGTGATAGGTAGTCAGCATAGCGAAAGAAGCGAAGCAACTAGCAAGCAATGATAGTAGTGAGATCGAGGTAGCGGTCATCTTGCTGAAATCCCATAGGAAGAAGAACGAGTCCATGAATAAGATGAGCGGATGAAGCCAGACCAAGCATGAGCAGCGAATCCTCACGATGCATAGCGAAGGAACTAACAAGAAGAAGCACACAACAAGGTAAACACACCACACATGAACAAGACATGATGCACAACAAGCATGATGCATGCCAAAGCTACATGAAACTACTCATGGCAGAGATGATGCATACAAGAGCAACACATCAAAGCAAGTTTAAATGAGGCCGAAACAACATATAACAATTCAGTGAAGTCCTCATATACAAATTTCGAAATTGGTCCAGATCTGAATAAACCTTATGTTCAAGTTGTTAAACAGCAAGTTAAGATGCACAAGATGATCTACACGAAATTCTAGTCAAGTTACATATAAAGTTTATTAAATTAAGACTCTGGCCTAGAAGATATGAGCAAAACAAGATAAGCATGGCATTGATGCAAAATGCATACAAACATCAAGCAAGCACCTCAAAACATGGATGCAACATGATAATATGAAACTACATGCAAAATCAAGCAAGTTTCATATAGAGCACACACTCAGCGAACAGCGGATCAACACATACACTCTATACAAGTTATAGCAACAATGTCAAAACAGCAACTAGGCATATGGCAAGCACCAAAACACTATGCTACAGCATCTCAACGTGAAAAAAAGGCATGGGCATGATGTACAGGATAAAGCATGACAAAACATGAACACTGAGCTATCTCCAGAAATCACAGAACATGCTCAAAAACACATGGCAAGATTGCAAATAATAACAGTTTCCAGACTTGCGAGAATCAACATCGGTTGCAATGTTTAGAGCTATCAAACAACATATTACAGGAACTTATCAATGCAAACAAAGGCATCATGATACTACTAATTTCATAGAACAAAAGTCCCTTCTGACCATAAGCCAAAAGGATAAGAAAATACGATTGCAAGCATGTGAATATAGCAAAAACATAATGATTAGACTTGGTGCAAAAGCTGGGCATGGCATAAACAGATAACAAGTAGGCATGTTGGTGAGCTTGAATCACTCACCAGAGAAATACATGGCATGGCAAGGCAACTCACAGTAAGAATACATGTTATAGAAGCTATAGATGGCAAGAACATCATCATAGCATACGGATCAACTACAACAACCTTGGCAAAATTGAATAACATGTAAACAACCTGCCGAGACATTTTATAGCAAAAGTAGAGCTCGATTGACTCAAGCTGACTACTCCATAATTGCAAACAGGGCATGTATGGATAGAGAAAGACATGTAGAACAAAACATCCTTCTGAAGTATCTCAAAATAACCATGGATTTCTCGGTAGCATCAAGTTAACATGGCATAAAAATATCGGCCAGCAGGGGCTGAAATCAGCAACATCATGAAGTCTAGTTTGCATGCTTGTGCTAGTCACCACAGAGATGCGGTGTGCTCCCTTGGCGTGCCTTCAAGCGCACAATCGAACCCGGATCACGAGCGGGAGACATCCGGCGATCCCAAGAAGAAGAAGGCTTCACTGGTCCAAGCCCTTGTGGGTAGGTACCTCGGAAGCAGACGGACATGCGCCCGTTCAAGGCGCCACCCTGCGCGCAGGAAGGCGCCCGCGCCCTCCTCGGGCGAGGGCTCGGGGCTCTTTCATGGCGAGCCAGGCCTGCGAGTCCACGAGGGCGCTCGGGCACCCGCAGAGCGTGCTTCAAGTCACGTTCCCTCGGGAAGGTATGAGGCAGGAGGCGAACCCTCGGGAGTTCATCGCGAGAGCACCGGGGCTACGAGTCAAGAGTCATGCTTGGTATGCGCTTGCGCCGTGGCCCCACATCCGGCGAGGATCTTTGGGCTGCGAATCGCATCGACATCTGAGGCTCAACCGGGCGCGTCTGGGCGCCTCGGCCCTTGCGCGTGGGGCGTTGCGAGGCCACCTCACGCTACGTTCGCATGCCTTTCGGCTGCCGAGCACTGTTGTCGCCCATCGGCGCTGATGAGATCGCCACAGAGGCTCGGGAGGTCAAGCAGCGCCGCAGTCTGGCGAGAATGGAGATGGCTCTCGAGAACCCCGTGCCCGAGCCTCCGGCGCTCAAAGCTCCGCCTCGTCGCCTGGACCTCTCCGCCGAGCCCGCGGCACGGACTTCCCGAACATCGTCACCGTGATGCGTCTTCTACCTCGGCAGCAGATCGCGGCGCCTCCGTCGTCCCGGCACCTCCCGAGCGGAGCCTCTCCCGCATCATGTGAGCTCCTCCCTAACCCCAGGGAGTCCGGATTAGGGGGTGTCCGGATACGGACTACCATCATCGGCAGACTATCATCGGCGGACTATCATCATCGACCGGACTCCAAGACTATGAAGATACAAGATTGAAGACTTAGCCCGTGTCGGGATGGGACTTTCCTTGGCGTGGAAGGCAAGCTTGGCGATCTGGATATGTAGATCTCTCCTACCATTGTAGCAAGACTCTATGTAACCCTAGCCCTCTCCGGTGTGTAGTAAACGGATGGCTCTGGTAAAATGGGGCAGAACAACAACCCTTACAATCATATACCATAGGCTAGCTTCTGAGGGTTTAGCCTCCTTGATCTCGTGGTAGATCCTCTTGTAAACATCCACAATATCAATATCAATCAAAGCGGGGCGTGGGTTTACCTCCATCAAGGGCCGAACACAGGGTAAACATCGTGTCCCTTGTCTCCTGTTACCATCCGCCTGGGCTGCGGTTTGGACCCCCCTACCGAGATCCATGGTTTGACACCGACATTGGTGCTTTCATTGAGAGTTCCTCGTACGCGTCACCGATAGGAAGGATGCCTCCTCCCGTCTTCAAGGGCGGTTATTTTCGCCAAAAGGAGCCTTGGCAGCTTGCCGA
Source organism: Aegilops longissima (assembly GCA_021605205.1). NCBI lineage: Eukaryota > Viridiplantae > Streptophyta > Magnoliopsida > Poales > Poaceae > Aegilops > Aegilops longissima. The sequence goes on from JAHIAM010011685.1 coordinate 32,026, forward strand.
ACTATTCGGCTAGGTGGTTTTGTTATGACCGCTGTCCGTACCGCTTTGACAATGACCTCTCAAGTCGTCAAAAAGCAATTTTCACGTCATTCGGAATTAAGCGGTATTTGGATCAATAAGGCTCTCGTAAGCGAGCTCTTGGATCGCATCGCCGCCAAAAGTGCGCTCTCTGACTACAAGCAGATTGGGCTTAAAACCGATGGAGAGATTAACTCTCCCGGTCACCCTGCGTTGCGGTGGTAGAGGAACAATCTTGTGGCCTTCTCACCATATTGAAAACTAGTCATGTCCGAGCTCCGAACCCCCATGCGGATTCCAGCGGAGGGGCGGACTTAGATCAAACACTGAATTTAAAGTCGGGCGCCGGACGGACTTTCGTTGGACAACGTCAAGCAATTAAGCTTCAAATTCGGAAACTTCTCGGCCTTGAGCCTTGAGATGGGTAGGGTTCCGGACTTAATTCCACCCTTAGCCAGACATATGCGATCTATCTCTAATTCGGCAAGAGCCGGCTGAGGCGGTACATCACTCTTGGGCGATTCCCTCCCTGGTTATGGACGGGATAAAGAATTACCCGAGAGGAAAAGCATAATCTCAATTTTTTGCAATAATTGCACAGACGAGAGATCTTGAAGCATGGTCGGCCGTCGATGAAATTACCGCTTCCAGCCTTTGGCGTCCATAATCTGAAAATGTTGTCGATGTGAAGATTTCAGGACAGCAGAAAATAAGTCTTGGGACAATCCGGCCCGAATACAACCCTAATCCCTTAACAAAAGGTTGCATTACACTCGAGCGCCGGATACAAAAACCAAAAAGCAAAAACCCCATAAAGGCCGAGAGAAGTACTAGAGGATGGCTTCGGCGGACCACAGCAAATTCAAAGAAACTGGAGAAACCGCCCCAACACACATAGCACTTGAGCATGTTGGATATTGCGGCAGGTGGCCAAAAAGTGGAAGGGCTTCTAGCGGAAAACCAGCCCCAACAACATCGATGCGGTATCAACAGTCTTGAGACTTTCGCATCAAATAATGTCGAAGCGAACAATCAGTTATTTCCTAGAAATCTACCAAGTAGCAACAACCAATCTATGAGGCGACCACAGCCATCACCTTCAACGCCAGATGATGAATCTACATTAGGACAGCCCGAGCTCGGCCCGTCTTTGATGCCTTAGTCCAATAATAAGCGGACTTTTCGACTTACAAAAAGTCCTCATGGATGGCGACAGCGGATTAAACCTCATCTCTGAGTACTTCAAAAAAATGAAATAGTTGGACCCGTATTGATGGCTGAAGCAGCACAACCTTTAGAGGAATAATCCCTAGCCAGAATGCCGCGCTGCTGAAAAATCACCACGATGTGGTGACCGTCTCGCTGGAACAATTCTGAATCCGAAGAAATCACGTTCCAGTATTTAAGCTCAGCGGTGGATATCACGCATATACTAGGGCGAGAGGCATTCACAATTTTCAAGCCGTACCCCATTCACGGTACGCCATGACTCAAAATGCACAGGCGGCGGAATAATGCACTCGTTAGTGAAGATCGATACACATAGCACTCACGTGCAAAGAAAACAGACAACGGCGCATTAGCCTTAGAGGCACTATCAAAAGCCCTAGGCAGCGGAAGGAACTCACCTCTGTTTAACGCTCTTGTAACTCCGATTTAATCGCCCGGTGTCGCCGGAGCGGTTGCGAAATCTTTGCCATGTCATTTGCTTCCGTCTTGCACTTTGCCATGTCATCATCTGCATTTCATATCATGTCATCATGTACATTTCATTTTGCATCACGATGTTAAGTCTCATGCATCAGAACATTTCCCCGTTGTCCGTTTTGCAATCCGGCACTCTTATGTCTCCGGCGCCCTTTTACCTCTTTTTAATAATGCGGGTGTTAAGCGGTCTCGGAATGGACGAGGTTTGTCAAGCGGCCTTGGTATAGCACCGGTGAACCGCCTGTCAAGTTTAAGTGCCATTTGGAGGAGATTTAGTACTAGCAACGGTTAACAGGGTAACTGTAAAGCCTCTTTTGTGTGCAGCCCAACACCCCTTCAAAGTGGCCCCAAAACCCAGCAAACTCCCCTCCATGCTCTCGATGCGTTCGATCCGCGATTCGCGTGGCGCTTAACACCTCCTTCAGACACTCCTAGCTCCCTCTACCTATAAATAAGCCCCTCCCCGATTGTGGGATGAAAATCCCTAACCCTAGCCTCTTCACCTCCATGCGCCACATATCGCTCATACGGGACCACGATCCCTTCGCCTTGTATGCGGTGAATCGCAACACGCCACCATCGCGCCGCCACCCTCACGCCGCCCGGCCCTTGCCTTGAGCCATCAGCGGGCCGCCAAAACCCATGCGCCGCGCCCTGCACTCGCTCCATTGTACTCCGCCGCGCCTCCCTTGCCCAAAGCCGTGCGCGTAGCCTACATGCTTGAGCCCGCCAAGGGCCTCGGCCTCCTTGCCATGGTCCCGGCTCCTCACGCGCGCCCGCCCTTGTTGCTGCAACATAGCTAGCAACCCGCCGGGAGCCCGGCCTTCATGTGCGTATTCCCCCTCGCCCAAGCCTCCTCCAAACCGGCCTCAGTGGCCGCCCGTCGTCATTTGGGTTTGCCTCGGCCCCGGATCGAGGCCGGGTGGACGAGATCCACCCGCCCGCCCAGATCAACGCATCCCTTCATCCTCCGGTTCTCCTCGTCCGAGTTCCTCCTCGTCCATTTTCGGAGGGTAAAAAATCAGGTCCAATTTTCGGTATTTTTCACCCATGTTCATACCATCAACATTTCTTGCATCCGTTGCTCCGTTTAGTGCGTGTAATATGTCAAATTGTTCGCCTCGCCAGGTACATCATTTCATCTCATTGCATCATTTTCATTTGAGCTCATCTTGATGCCGAAATGCTGTTAGAAGGGCTATGTGATGTTAGTTTCATTCTCATCGAACATGCACTTTTGTCATTTTGCCATGATTGATGTGTGCACCCTATGAACTTGGAGTCCTACATGTGTTTTGTAATATGCCATGCCATCTTTACTGAGAATTATGCCATGTATTTTTATGATCTCTGTGGTGACTAGCACAAGCATACAAACTAGGCTTCATGATGTTCTTTGATTTATTACTGTTACTATTTGATATTTTTTATACCATGTAAACTTGATGCTACCGAGAGATCCATGCTTATTTTGAGATACTTGAGTAAGGATGTTTTGAACATTTGTTTATGCTCTATCCAGACATGCCCTTGTTTGCAATTATGGAGTGTCATAGCTTGAGTCAATCAGGCTCTACTTTTGCTATAAAATGTTTCACTGACAGATTGTTTACATGTTATTCAATTTTGCCAAGGTTGTTGTAGTTGATCAAGTGTATGCTATGATGTTGTTATTGCCATTTCTTAACTTCTATATATCTCATCTTACTGTTGGTTGCCTTTCCATACCATGTATTGCTCTTTGGTGAGTGGTTCAAGCTCACCAACATGCCTACTGTCGTTATTCCTACCATGTATGAATCTATAATATAACTTGCCATCTTTACATGGGTGCCATCATATTTTACTGATCCTTTTTTGGCTCATGGTCATAAAGGGACTTTTGTTCTATGCAATTAGTAGATTCATGCCATGTCTTTGTTTGCCATGATAAGTTCCTGTAACATGTTGTTTCATAGCTCTAAACATTGCACCACTTTGATGTTATTTCTAGTAAGTCTGAAGCTATTGTATTTGCAATCTTGCCATGTGTTTTTGAGCATGTTCTAGTGATTTACTGGAGATAGCTCGGTGTTCATGTTTTGTCATGCTTTACCTGTACATCATGCCCATGCCTTTTGTTTTCACGTTGAGATGCTGTAGCTTAGTGTTTTGATGCTTACAATATGCCTATTCTGCTGTTTTGGACAGATTGTTGCTATAACTTGTTTCATGTGTATGTGTTGAATCCGTTGCTCCGTTTTGAGTGTGCTCTATATAAAACTTGCTTAATTTTGCATGTAGCTTCATATTATCATATTGCATCCATGTTTTGAGGTGATTGCTTGATGTTTGTATGCATTTTGCATCAATGCCATGCTTATCTTGTTTTGCTCATATCTTCTAGGCGTAGCTCAAGATTAAATGAACTTTATATGTAACTTGACTACAATTTGTGTAGATCATCATGGTGCACCTTAACTTGCTGTTTAACAACTTGAACATAAGGTTTATTCAGATCTGGACCAATTTCGAAATTTGCATATGAGGACTTACGGAATTGTTCTATATTGTTTCCGACCTCATTTAAACTTGCTTTGATGTGTTGCTCTTGTTTGCATCATCTCTTGCCATGAGTAGTCACTGAGTAGCTGTCATGCATCATGCTTGTTGTGCATCATGTCTTGTTCATGTGTGGTGTTTTACCATGTTGTGTGCTTCTTCTCGTTAGTTCCGTTTAATTCTTGATCGTGAGGATTCGTTCGTCTCGCTTGGTTAGTCTTCATGGCTTCATCTTCTTCATGGACTCGTTCTTCTTCCTTGCGGGATTTCAGGCAAGATGACCGCTACCTGGATCTCACTACTATCATTGCTATGCTAGTTGCTTCGTTCTATCGCTATGTTGCGCTACCTATCACTGTTTATCAAGCCATCCCAAATTGCCATGTCAGCCTCTAACCTTTTGCACCCTTCCTAGCAAACCGTTGTTTGGCTATGTTACCGCTTTGCTCAGCCCTCTTATAGCGTTGTTAGTTGCAGGTGAAGATGAAGTTTGTTCCTTGTTGGAACATGGAGATGTTGTTCCTTGTTGGAACATGTTTACTTGTTGGGATATCACAATATATCTTATATTATTAATGCATCTATATACTTGGTAAAGGGTGGAAGGCTCGCCTTATGCACGTGTTTTGTTCCCTCTTGCCGCCCTAGTTTCCGTCATATCGGTATTATGTTCCCGGTTTTGCGTCCCTAAGCGGTCGGGTGATTTATGGGACCCCTTGACAGTTCGCTTTGAATAAGACTTTTCAGCAAGGCCCAACATTGGTTTTACCATTTGCCTCACCACCACCTATACCCTTCCCTTGGGTGGCAACCAAGGGTCATCTTTATTTAGCCCCGGGCGGATGCTTCTCTAAGTGTTGGTTCGAACCGAGCAGCTTCTTGAGCCACCGCAGGGAAACTTCGAGGCTTGGTTTTACTTGCCTTTGTCTCATCCGGTGTTGCCACGAGAAGAGATATGTGCAGCTCCTATCGGGATTGTCGGCGCGATCCAGGCGGTCTTCTTTGGTCTTGTTTTATTCTTGTCGAAATGTCTTGTAGCCGGATTCAGAGACTGATCGGGTCTTCCGGGAGAAGAATATCCTTCGTTGATCGACGAGCTTATCATGGGCTAAGTTGGGACACCCTGCGGAGTTTAAACTTTCGAGAGCCGTGCTCAGCGGTTATGTGGCAGATGGGAATTTGTTAATATCCGGTTGTAGTAAACTTGAAGCAAACTCTTCTAAAATACACCAACGTGATGCGTAACTGTAGTGTCTCTTTTAGGGGTTGATCGAGAGGAGAACACGGTTTCGGGTTATGTCGGCGTAAGTAGGAGTTCGAGGATCACTTCTTGATCATTACTAGTTGACGACCGTTCCTTTGTTTCTCTTCTCGCTCTCATTTCGTATGTTAGCCACCATATATGCTTAGTGCTCTTTGCAACCTCACCACTTTACCCCTTCCTTTCCCATTAAGCTTTGCTAGTCTTGATACCCATGGTAATGGGATTCTGAGTCCTCGTGGCTCCTGAGTTACTACACCACCGATTCTGAGGTTCAGGTTATGCGATGATCATGGCCTGAGCGATGCTTGCTTGTTTTGGAGTTCTTCTTACGCTTCTTTGATCGGGGATAGGTTCCGGTCGGCAGCAGGCTAGCAGTGGATGTCGTTTGAGTTTAGTTTATGTTTCATCCGTAGTGGGATGTTGATCTCTGTATATGATGTTGATGTATTCTTGTGGCATTTGTGCCTTATGTATGTATCCCCATCTATTATGTAATGTTGATGTAATGATATCCACCTTGCAAAAGCGTTTCAATATCTTGGGTCTATCCTTGGTGGGACCTTGAGTTCCTTTTGGATAGGGTCGCATATTAGGCGTGACAAGTTAGTATCGAGCCTCGACGAACTCTAGGAGCCCCTTGATTGATCGTGTAGTTTGGCCATTGTTGAGTCTAGAAGAAACTGTTTGGTCTAGTTATATCGGATGAGATTTCTTTTACTCCTCTGCCCTTACGTCGCTCTGGTGAGAATCTTGGCGTAGGTGTTTTGAATTACTCCTCTTCCCTTCAAATTTTTCTTTAGGATCACGAGTTGGTTTTCCGATCGTTTTCCTCAGCTCTTTGCATCCGGTGCATATCTCGTCAAAGTGATTCGACCCTCTCTGTTTTGCAAGTTCAATCCTCGGTTGTTTTCTTTTCCACCGCCCACCCTTTTTCTCCTTGGAACAGGATCCGTAATCAGTATTGATCCTACTCGATGCGAAGTCTTTGCTTTCTATCCTCTTTGTTCTCAACGGTGTTTTTCTCTTCAAGTTGTTAGTCGGTTCCCCTTCAAGTTGCCTCTATGTTTTCCCCCTCCACCCTTTTCTTCCCGAGTTTGAGTCTTTTGACCATCAATTTCATTCATCTGAGTCTCTTGATCTTCCCTTAATTATTTCAACGGTGAATTCTCGTCTGTAGTCATTCTTCATCCTTTTCTTTTCGGTGGATCCAATTCAAGTTTTTCCTTGTCGATCGTATTCTTTCCCTCAGCTCAAATATTTCTATTTGCTCGTTGCCTCTCGCCGATTTATCCTTCGGGCGTTCAAGACATCTCGGAGATTAATACGTGTTCCAATTAATTGAGGTTGTCACCTCATTCAAATATTTCAATTGTTCGGTGCATCATCTATCTTCAACATCCTTTCCATCGGTGTTTTCTCTTGATGGGCCCTAACCCACAGGTTTTTCCAGGATCTTACGACTCTTCTAATTTCCCGGAGTTATTCTCAATTCTTTTCAAGTTTGGCGTAGAATGAATTTCATCGATCGAGCCTTCCAAGATCTCTTTCAAATTCTTTTCATTATTGGCTCAACCTCTTGCTTTTCATTCTTCGGAGTATATCATTAATTTTGGTGGTGTTTCGTCATCATTTGAAGATTGAAGAAGAGTTTTCCTCTAAATCTTGTCCATTCTCCCGGAAGATTCATGGTGCTAGCTCGATGTTATCCTATCAAATTGTTTCTAGTCATGCAAATTCTTTTCATCCATCCGGACATTTCAGGAGTTGCTTTCTCTCGATCATCCGGAGGCCATCTTTTGAATATCTCTCATTCTAAGTTTTCAAATTCGTTCTCCAATTATTCCATATTTGTCTTCGTTCGTCTCAATATTCTTCGGTTGCTTCCAAGCATTCATCATTCAGTTCGCGATCTCTTTGTTCTCTTGTCTCTAATTTCCCTCAAGTATCTTTGGTTTCTAATTCTTTCCGGTGATTCTTCTCTTTCATTTCATTTTCATTTTTCACGGTGGTTCATTCAAGTTTTTTTCCTTGTTTATCATATTAATCCATTCGTTCTTTTCAACCTTAGGTGGTTCATGAAGTCCTTCTCAAGTTTTGCGATATGTCACTTCTCAATTTTTTCAAGAAGAATAAGTAGTATGCAAAATCCATTGCTTGTCATCAATTTAATTTGATGAAGGATAAGCATACAATAAATCTTATTCTTATTTCATCCAAGTGATTAATCCCTTCCTTGGAGTTTGTTCTTGATGAATAAATTCTAGTTCCAAGTGTTTTCATCTTTTCTTTTCCGGAGTTCAATTTCCTCGGCCATCTCGTCGGAACCTCCATCATCCCATAGCTAATCTTATTCTTTCATCCTTCATTCTATCTCATCATCCTTTTGTTCGGAGTTCTTCATGGTGGTTCTTCATGATTTAATTCATTCTTCAAGAGTTCATCAAGATTCTTGTTGGTGGAGTTCAAGTATCTTTCTTCTCGAGTCTCGAAGTGCAATTAAATTCTCGTATTCTTTTGGGAGTTTTGCATTTCTTTGTTCTTCTCAGCTATTTAATCTTTTCGCTTGTGGTTGGTTATCACCTCATAATTTTGAGATGTTTTCCATAAGTCCAAACAAGCTTATTCTTTTCGTTGTTGATTTTCTCAACAACTCCGTTCAATCCTTCCTTCTAAGTTCTTTTCATTCAACTTTTCAATTCTTTCGGAGTTTTTTGTCATGTCTTCATCAAGTATCATTCCATCCTCTCAAGTTCAGTTCTATTCCTCCATGTTTTGGAGTGCTGCCTAAATCCTTCAGTCTTATCGTTTCTTTTCTCATTCTAACCCTCCGGTTAGAGCAGTGCTTTCATAGTCTTTCGATTCCTTGAGCTTTTGATTCTCGCCATTCTCGCGTTCCTCTCTTCTTCTCAAGTGTTCTCGATTCTTTGCTTTTCTCTTTGTTCTTTTTCACCTCATCCTTTTCCCTTCCGTCTGGTCCTAAGATCTGGGGCGAGATCTCTTTTAGTGGAGGGTGTTGCTTGATTCGATCGCGGTGTCCCGATTATTGCCGTCTTTGCCATGTCATTTGCTTGCGTGTTGCACTTTGCCATGTCATCATATGCATTTCATATCATGTCATCATGTGCATTTCATTTTGCATCGTGTTAGTCTCATGCATCGACATTTTCCCGTTGTCCGTTTGCAATCCGGCACTCCTATGTCTCCAGCGCCCCTTTTACCTCTTTTAGTATGCGGGTGTTAAGCGGTCTCGGAATGGACCGAGGTTTGTCAAGCGGCCTTGGTATAGCACCGTGAACCGCTGTCAAGTTTCGTGCCATTTGGAGTCGTTTGGTACTCCAGGGTTAAGGGTAACAGTAAAGCCTCTTTGTGTGCAGCCCAACCCCTTCCAAAGTGGCCCAAAACCAGCAAACTCCCTCCATGCTCTCGTCGTTCGATCACGATCGTGTGGCAAAACCGCACCTCATTTGGACTCTCCTAGCTCCCTCTACCTATAAATAAGCCCCCCGAAATTCGGGATGAAAATCCCCCTAACCTAGCCTCTTCCACCTCGCGCGGACATTGCTCCGCACGGACCGTCCAACCGCGGCAATCACACCGCGCCACTGTCGCGCCGCCACACCGCCCGCCCGGCCCCGAGCCCGCCGGCCCTTAAAACCCATCCGCCGCCCGCCGCGCACTCCGCCGCCTCCGCGCGCCTCCGCCCGGCGCCGACGCCGCCGCCTACGCCGCCCGACACGCCGCGGGCCTCGGCCCCTCCGCCGCCGCCGGCGCGCCCGCCGCCGCGCCTGGCTTCGCGCGCGTTTCCGCCCTGCCGGCCTCTCCACCGCCTCGGTCGCCGCCCGCCGTCGGCGGGTTGCCTCGGCCGGATCCGGCCGGGCTGGACCAATCCACCAGCCCGCCCGATCCACCGCCCTCGCCCCGCTTGGTTCTCCTCGTCCGGATCCTCCTCGTCCCGTTTTCGGGTAAAAATCCAATCCCGATTTTAGTATTTGTTGCCATGTTCATGCCATCATAGCTCTGCATCCGTAGCTCCGTTTAGTGCGTGTAATATGTCAAATTGTTGCCTCAAAGTACATCATTTCATCTCATTGCATCATTTTCATTTGAGCTCATCTTAAAATGCGGAAAGGGCTATGTGATGTTAGGATTCTTATCGAACTTGCACTTTTGTCATTTTGCCATGATTGATTGTGCACCCTATGAACTTGGTCCTACATTGTTTTGTAATATGCCATGCCATCTTTAAGGGTATTCCATGTATTTTGTGATCTCTGTGGTGACTACACAAGCATGCAAACTAGGCTTCATGATGTTCTGATTTCAGCCAATTTGGATATTTTTATGCCATGTAAACTTGATTAAGAGATCCATGCTTTTTGAGATACTTCATGGATGTTTTGAACATTTGGTTTTTTCTATCCATCCATGCCCAATTATGGGTGATAGCTTGGTCAATCGAGCTCTACTTTTGCTATAAAATGTTTCGGCGGTTGTTTACATGTTATTCAATTTTGCCAAGGTTGTTGTAGTTGATCCGTGTATCTATGATTTGTTCTTGCCTTTACTTCTTTATATGTCTCTTCTGTTGGTTGCCTTCCATGCCATTTCTTTTGGTGAGTGGTTCAAGCTCACCAAATTACTTATTTTGTTTCCATTTTTCGTTTCTTGCCTTTTACATGGGTGCCATCATATTTTGATCCTTTTTGGCTCATGTCGTAAGGGACTTTTGTTCTATGCAATTAGTAGATTCATGCCATGCTTTGTTTGCCATGATAAGTTCCTGTAACATGTTGTTTATAGCTCTAAACATTGCAACCCGATGTTATTTCCGATAATCGGCTTTTATTTGCAATCTTGCCATGTGTTTTGGCATGTTCTAGTGATTTCGGAGATAGCTCATTGTTCATGTTTTGTTGCTTTACCTGTACATCATGCCCGCCTTTTGAGAATGTTGTAGCTTGTGTTTTGATCTTGCAATATGCCTAGTTCTTTTTTGGAAGATTGTTGCTATAACTTGTTTATGTTATGTGTTGAACCGTTGCTCCGTTTTTGAGTGTGCTTATATGAAACCTTGATTTTGCATGTAGTTCATATTATCATTTATTTTTTGAGGTGTTTTTGATGTTTGTATGCATTTTTATCAATGCCATGCTTATCTTGTTTTGCTCATATCTTCTAGGCGTACTCAATTAAATGAACTTTATATGTAACTTGACTAAATTTGTGTAGATCATCTGGTGCATCTTAACTTGCTGTTTAACAACTTGAACATAAGGTTTATTCAGATCTGGACCAATTTCGAAATTTGCATATGAGGACTTGGAATTGTTTATGTTGTTTCGGCCTCATTTAAACTTGCTTTGATGTGTTGCTCTTGTTTGCATCATCTCTTGCCATGAGTAGCCATGTAGCTTTGTCATGCATCATGCTTGTTGTGCATCATGCCTTGTTCATGTGGTGTGTTTACCATGTTGTGGCTTCTTCTTGTTAGTTCCGTTTCGTTGCGATCGTGAGGATTCGTTCTCCTTGGTTCGTCTTCATGGCTTCATCTTCTTCATGGACTCGTTCTTCTTCCTAGCGGGATTTCAGGCAAGATGACCGCTCTGGATCTCACTACTATCATTGCTATGCTAGTTGCTTCGTTCTATCGCTATGCTCGCTACCTATCACTTTATCAAGCCATCCCAAATTGCCATGTCGCCTCTAACCTTTTGCACCCTTCCTAGCAAACCGTTGTTTGGCTATGTTACGCTTTGCTCAGCCCTCTTATAGCGTTGTTAGTTGCGGTGAAGATGAAGTTTGTTCCTTGTTGGAACATGGAGATGTTTTCCTTGTTGGAACATGTTTACTTGTTGGGATATCACAATATATCTTATATTATTAATGCATCTATATACTTGGTAAAGGGTGGAAGGCTCGGCCTTATGCGGTGTTTTGTTCCTCTTGCCGCCTAGTTTCCGTCATATCGGTTTATGTTCCGTTTTGCGTCCCTAACGGTCGGGTGATTTATGGGACCCCCTTGACGTTCGCTTTGAATAAGACTTTTCGCAAAGGCCCAACTTGGTTTTACCATTTGCCTCCACCACCTATACCTTCCCTTGGGTCAACCCAAGGTCATCTTTTTAGCCCCCGGGCGGTGCTTCTCTAAGTTTTGGTTGAACAAAGCCCTGAGGGCCACCCTGGGAACTTCGAGGCTTGCTTTTACTCGTGCTTGTCTCATCCGGTGTTGCCGAGCGAGATATGCAGCTCCTATCGGGTTGTCAGGCGGTCTTGCTGGTCTTGTTTTATTGTTGTCGAAATGTCTTGTGCGGGATTCAGGCGATCGGGTCTTCCGGGGAGAAGAATATCCTTGTTGATCGCGAGAGCTTATCATGGGCTAAGTTGGGACACCCCGGGTTTAAACTTTCGAGCGTGCGCGGTTATGTGGCGGATGGGAATTTGTTAATATCCGGTTGTAGTAAACTTGAAGCAAACTCTTCTAAATCACCAACTTGGTCGTGAGTGTCTCTTTGGGGTTGATCGAGGAGAACACGGTTTTACGGGTTTGTCGATGTAAGTAGGAGTTCAGGATCACTTCTTGATCATTACTAGTTGGCGACCGTTCCTTTGTTTCTCTTCTGCTCTCATTTGCGTATGTTAGCCACCATATATGTTAGTCGTCTGCAACCTCACCACTTTACCCCTTCCTTTCCCATTAAGCTTTGCTAGTCTTGATACCCATGGTAATGGGATTCTTGAGTCCTCGTGGCTCCGTTACTACACCACCGATTCGAGTTCAGGTTTCGATGATCATGGCGAGGCGATGTTTGCTTGTTTGGAGTTCTTCTTACGCTTCTTGATCGGGGATAGGTTCGGTCGGCGGCCTGGGCTAGCAGGGTGGATGTCGTTTGAGTTTCGTTTATGTTTCATCCGTAGTGGGATGTTTCTTTATATGATGTTGATGTATTCTTGTGGCATTTGTGTTATGTATTATCCCTCTATTATGTAATGTTGATGTAATGATATCCACCTTCAAAAGCGTTTCAATATCGGTCTATCCTTGGTGGGACCTTGAGTTCCTTTTGGATGGGGCA